>SNQJ01S0066287.1:35402-75648 GCA_010110895.2 Picea sitchensis | reverse complement strand
GAAATACCAACAACAGTCTATTTTTAACAACTTCACTTATCAATAGAGCATCCAACTGAAGTTAAATTTGAACAATCATATCCATTTGACGATCCATCGAATCAAAACCAAATCCAATCGAATCTTAAACTATAATGAAAATTGATTTATCACCACAAAAATTATATACAGCAAAGCATGCTTATGTAACAGAGCAGGCGAAATATGTATACAGAGTTTATGAAAGTGTAATATAAATGAGTGAAAGTTATACCAGCACAGTTGCTGAGACTATGTCAATTTTGAATTGACAATTGTTGTAGCAGACTCGACATTTTTGAACAGGATTGAACCGGTAGTTCATTGCTTCTTGTCGTTGGGTTGCACCTTTGCATTCTGACCAGTGAGCTTTGCCACTTGGTTTTCCAAATCATGGATTTTGGATTTCAACCTTGGGACATCCAAGTAGTATCTCTCCAACCACAACCCACACTGATCGCAAGGTGGCACAATAGGTTGAGTAGTCGAGGGTTTCGACGATTCACCGAGGGTTCCATGAGGTGGTTCAATACCAGGGAAGTCAGGGTTATCCCGCAAACAAGGAGGTAAATTATTGACAAAATCATAAGGAGGTTTGCCGCACAAGCCCTCGGAGTAAGGATACTCTTCGGCGAGAAAACGTTCAATGTCTGAATCAGAGTCTTCGCTGACCACGATAGGCTCTGATTTGGCAGGGGGTTTAGGTTTATTCCTTGCCATGCGAGAAATTAACCTTGCATTTTTCTTACCTCTAGCATTAGCACCAGTCTTTGATTTAGTCTTTTTGGTTGTAGGCTTAGCAACTTTGGCTTGTTTAGTCACAACCATAGGCAAATTCGTAGGTGACTCGGGTTTAGTTTTGGGTAGCAAAACGCTATAAGGCACAGGGGGAATAGGCTGGGTTTTGGTCACCATGGGCTTATCAACCTGGGGAGGGTTAGATTCTTCAAAGCCATTACGGCTGAGAAAATCCTGCCAAGAATCACGACGTAACCCCAATTCATAGACCAAAATCATTTTAATCAACCCCAAATGGAAGAGCCTGGTATCAGCTTGGCTACGCTTGTACCTTTTAGCCATTTTGAAAATACTTCTATGCAGATAGTAGGGCATATTGAGTTCGAAACCCATAAAAACCATCAATAAACGCAGGTGAAACAAGAAAATGAACCTGTACCTGCCTTCACAAGTAAAGAATTGCTTGATAATCATCAGGAGATCATACCAATGGGGTTTCAACATTTTTGCAGGCAAACCTCTGTCGCAGGAGTTCATTGTGTGAGATTGGAACAGTAATGTCCACGGGACATCATCTACCTTGCAACTTTTCGACCATTTTTGTCCCGTGACAGGCAGGCTGGTTGCCAAGATGAGAAACTGTTCAGTGATTTCAAGCTGGACATCTCCAACTTTTGCTCGGCAGCCATCGAACGATAACGCAAATTGTCGATCCACAGTGAGGTTATAACCATCGAACTTCCTTATGAAAGCGAACCACCCGAGATTTTCTAGGTCTCTATACGCACCATCAAACATTAACAGTGCTTGGCACCCGTTGGGCTCGGCCCTTACGACAGGAGCCATGGATTCTGTGCATGGTGGGGTTTGAACACTGAACAAAACAATGCACAGGGTCAAAAACGATAGGGTTTAACATCTTCAGCATTCAAAGAGGCCGTAATTAACTGCATGCGTGCGAAGGTGGTGGGATTACCACCGCCATGCAATGTATTAATGACTGTGTACAGTGTTGTTCCATCCATAATCATAATCGTTTAAACCATATGCATCGGCCAACCAAATAGGTGTACAACCATATCGACGTGCCATCCATCCAAAATAAAACCAACACCATGTGTTATAATCATGCGCCAAGTGTACAGTTCAATCATGCCAATGCATAGTTTGAAACTATGATCATTCAATGTAATATCAACTCACAAAACAATGCACCGAACATCGATTATAAAATTGAAATCCAAAAGATTAATCAATGCGCATTTGTGAAACTCAAACCATTGTTTTTATTCTCAAATCGACCTTATAAATTTACCAATGCATTCGTTGAACATTCAAATGTTTATATTTCAAAGTTTTTAGAACATTGCAACCAAAAATCTCATATAATCAAATGAGTCAAGAGCTCATAGCAATAAGGATCAAAGCATATAAGACCAAAATCAATCATGACCTTTACAGAATCAAATGTAACCAGTAAATCTTCATGCTCAATGGCTTAGTAATCAAACAGATCCAAATGCGCAATCAAGGTAAGAGTAGGCCAAAGGACATAAGTTTGAAAAAATCTTTTGCAGTCATGTGATAAACCAATGGTCAAGTGTCTTTCGGAAAAATCAATAAAATACGACGACAGTCCAAACAATGAAAGAGGTGTTTTCACACTTTCAGTTGTGAAAACTGAATCGAAACCAAATTGCAATTGTCGCAAAAATGAAACAAATGTCTAGAAGCACAATGCGACGATGATTTGTCGTTAATGAGACAAGGGGTGTAGGCAGCTTTTTTTAGAATAATTAAAAAAATGAATTGGCTGCCAACAGGCTCCCCAATTGAATTTTCTCCCGAAGATAGCTATTGTGTACGCTAGAGGCATCCATGCCTATGAAAACCCGGAGCAGTATTTCTCCCCATACAACCGACAGATGAGTGCCATTAGGGAGATGTATGGTTCTCTTAGGCTGGTCGTTTAGTACAAGTTGGAGGTCTGGTTGGTGAATTTCTTATCTTCTCACCACCATGAGGCAATTACCTGGTTGGTTTCGTGGCGCTCGTAGAATTTCACAACTAAATCGGTATTCAGTCGCTCCTCCATGTCTCTAATATTGTAGTACTTTTGGACCTCCACCGGAAGGAAAACTCCGACACACTCACTATTTTCATCGTTGATTAGGCACTTCTATGTGTCTTTGTGGTCAATGAGTCATTACAGCAGCTCTTACAGTAAATCATCGGGGTTATTCTTGATACTATGTGTAGGTATGACCTTTTGATATTCGGGAATACATGGTCATCAAGCACTCTCACATCTGGTTCACTGTGTGGGGTGTATTCAGGGAATTCCTCCCGGCTGATATTCTTGAAGAGTTCTCCCCAATGTGGGAGTGTCGTCTTGGTCCCTATTCTTGCCTATGTGTCTCTGAAGGCCGGAGGTTGAATGAAATCCTTCTTTGTGAATGTTTTAATAATCGTTTCTAGTCGTTGAGCAAATTCTAATTGTATTGCTGCCCCTGGAGAAGAGCCTTCTCCTACCTCTGGTTCTTTTATCTTGGGCGCCCTCAGCAATCGCCTAGTGTTTGGATTTCTCAGAGGCATTGTTCCTACAATTTAAATCAATCTTTTAGGGCCTGTGTACAGAGAAACACTGGATAAAAATGTATATATGAAGTGAAAACACAGAAAATCCATATTGTTACATAACTATAGCGCTTGCTAAACCTGGTTGTTTGATACTCACGGGCTCTCGAAATCTTTTGAATTGATCGTCTCGCTTATCTAGATGCTCTGAAACTCCTTTGCACGCAGAATATTTTCGTTTAAAATGGCCCAAGAGAATTTAAACGGGGAAGAACTTATTGTGTTGTATCAACTAATTAATTCGGGTGATGAGTGAAATTCAAACAAATCTGTCGCCAAATATATGCAACTTGAATTCATCATCGATTGATAGCGAAGGGTGGTGTGTTCTATCAGTAACTTCAAACAGTTGTTTTGATTCGCACATGAAGTAGCAACTAATGTGATATTTGGCATTAATTAACCTCTTAAAATCTCAGAATCTAATCGTATCTAGCGCTAAAACATCCCATCGTGTCACTTTCTTAGTGGGTGGATCGGGGATTGGCGATGTGATATGAACGTCTTTTGTTGATATCCTTTCGCCAAAAACCTATGGCGTCGATCGACTTCATTGTACGGTGTTGACGTGGCAAACTGACTCAGAGGTGTGACTTGGACTTGAGGAACCACAAGTGACTCGGGGTTGATCTAGGTCGTATGGTTTCTCTAGTCGGGCAAAGATACGTGGCATTAAAGACTAGTGACTTAATTCGTGAAAATTAGTCGGAGTCGAGGCTTTCTTCATGTTATGCGTTCTAAAATAAACATGGGTTCATTGATGCCGAAAAGTTATCGAGGATCGGAGATAAACCTATTTTGTAGTTTCCTTTCGGTTAGATTCTTCAAAAATTCACCGATGTCAAAACGCTTCGAGATTCGGTGATCAGGGAAAACTCTTTAGCATGGTCAAAATGTTCGTCATGATTTAGTTTTCTCCGATTCTGACAAACACGTCAGGTATCGACTATCGGTGATATTGTCTCCTCCTTCCTTAACGTTCACTCCCTTCGCCTTTTACCGATGCCGAAGGGGATCATCTATCGGCGAGGTCCGTGTGTGATACTTTTTGTGAAACAAAACTTCCCTTTCGCCAATAGCGATGAATATGGGCGCTTGGCGATTGAGACTTTCCGAGTGTTTCCTTTTCACCTCTTAATTCCTTCTTATGCTGAATCTTGAGCGYGTTAGGTGAAGTGTTTTGGTTGTTGATTCCTTACTTAAGTGTTAGGCCTTTTTAATTCATGGATTTTCATAAGGTTAAACAAACATAAATAGCTAATGATCGTTAAGAGAACAAGCAAAGTCATAATATTTATCAACAGAAAATCGAATTTAGACAGTGCAAAATTAAGTGGTACCCAAAAAGTGAAAATTTGACATATGTTTTTTAGGGTGTGTTGAGTGCTCAACGAACTATTCTGGGTTTGAATAATTTAAATCCAGTAAATTACTGGTCTGGTGGGGGTCATCTCAACCATTGTTGGTTCCCCTCACCATCTCTCTCATGCATCATAATTTACCTTGGCAAACCCCTTCAATAGTTGTGCAACACTTTCCACTTTATTGAGTAACAGAAATACATACATTACATTTTTATAACAAAAAGGGTCATCAATTCCAACATCCACACATATTTTGTCTTCCCATGGTATTTTAGTAGGTTATATTTGTATTTACAAGTTGGGGGAAACAAGGGTATTACACAGGAACATTGCCTTATACTTCTCAACACTGTCATTTGTTGAATGCTTCGTCTTTTAAATTCACTTGGGACTTATCACTATCTTCTCTTTTGGTCTCAGAACTACATCCCAAACATCATTCTTTATAATAGACTGGTACTCTTCAACCATGGCATCCTTCCTCTCTTTCTTTTTTTTAGTCTCTTCCTAACTAGTGGGCTCAACATCAATAATGTCACTTAGTAATGCCACGTAACTAGAGTATGGTCATGGCCTATTTCTTTCTCTGAATGATCCATATGGAGCACCATACTTCTCTACATTCTGAATAATTTCTTGAGCCCAAGCCAGTCTTCTCTTCTTAGTATTCATCTCTCGGGATAAATCTTCAGGTATTTGTGGTTCTTACATATCATGGTCTTCTAGTACAAGATCATCACCTACATCTGTATCTAAAATTCTGGGAGTTTTAAGTTCTTCATCATGGACCTCATCTGAATGATTTTGTCTTGATCTACTGAAAGTTGTATCCTCGTCGAAGGTGACATCTCTGCTAGTCTCACTTTGTCGGTGACCAGGGATGTAAACTTTGTATGCCTTCGATGTTTCACTGTATCCAACAAATATACCCTTCTTTCCTCAAGATTCCAACTTTGATCTCTTATCCTTGGGGACATACACATATACTGGACAACCAAATATCCTTAGGTGGATGACCTCTGACTTTTCACTTGTAAACATTTCTTCTAGTATCTTTTTCCCAAGTACACGGTGGGGAATTTTGTTATGTACATATATTGTTGTCCTAGTTGCTTCTTCCCATAGATGCATCGGTAAGTGACTTTATCATGAATCATGGCCTTCACATCTCCCATGATTGTTTGGTTCTTTCTTTCTACCACACCATTCTGTTGAGGATTGTAGGGAGTAGAGAGCTCCCTCTTAATCCCAACTTCCTTGTAGAATGCCTTGAATTCATTTGAAGTGAATTATCCTCCATTATCTTGACCTTAGGATCTTTATATTCTTTTCAGAAAGGTTTTCAAAAAGTGTCTTGAATTCTTTGAACTTGTTGAATACTTCACTTTTATCTTTCAAAAAATAAATCCAAGTTTTACGTGAGAAATAATCAATAAATGAAACATAATATACATACTCGTTAAGTGAAATGGTTGACATTGGTCCACAGACATCTGAATGTATGATTTCCAAGCATCCTTTAGCTTTGTTATCATTTCTTGTAAATGGTTTCTTCATGTACTTTCCTTGTGCGCATCTCTTTCATATGCCTTCATGATTCACTTGAATTTTTGGAAAACCTGTCACCATCTTGCTCTCGATCGGTAGTGCTTTGTAATGTATGTGAGAAAATATTATATGTCATAGTTCACTTAGCGTAATTGTACTATGTACTAATTCTGAAAGTGAATTCCCCTTTAACTTGTATAGGCCTTCTTTCTTGAACACCAATCACTACAATATCATCAATATATTTTCCTTTTGGCCACATGGGGACTTCCCATCAATGAAAGCAACTCTGAATCCTTTCTCATCCAAAGTTGAGATAGAAAGGAGATTCTTCTTCAAAATAGGTACATACAAAACATCCTTCATCTTCATAGGTTTTTTGGAATCCAATCTATAATATTATTCTCCTACTCCTTAATGGGATATCGATAATCATCACCGAGCTTCACCTTGTGAGGTGATTCTTTATGGACTAATTCTGAGAAAGAATCTGTGTAACCTATCATGTTCTTAGAAGCACCACTATCAATAAGACATGTGTCACTTCCATGAGTAATAGTTCATGTAAGGGATGATATCAATACATATTATTCGCTTGAGTCGTCTTCTTTGGTTCTTTCATGATCAGGTTCATCATCTTTTGTGGCATGAGCATGATGTCTTTTATACTTTCCTTTTCTAACTTGACCTTTTGAGTTGGGACAGTGTATGGCAATGTGTCCCATCTTCTGATAGATGTAGCATCTGTAATTTGAGAAATCCTTCTTAAATGTATGTGTATTTTTTAACCCGTGAGGTTTCTTGTGTGAGTGAGCCTCTTTCTTTCTCTTTCCTTTTCTGGCATGTGCTGCTAGAGCTTGATTTTCTTCATCAACTAGTTTCTCTTCTCTTGCTGCCAATCTAGCTTCTTCTTGAGTAGAATCCTCCCATAGTCTGCTAAAATTTGTTAGCCTTCTTCTTGAACAAATTCCTTGAATGAATGATTCCCAATATCTGGGGAGACCATTCAATGTAGTCATTACTAATTCATCTTCTTTGATTGTGTCTCCAATGGCTTCAAGTTTTTCTTTGATTTAAGACACTCTTGTGAAGTAGGATTGAATTGTTCCTAAGCTCTGCATCTTCAGACTCTTGAGTTGTGTTCTCAATGTCATCTTCTGGTTGATATTCTTGCCTTCATATAATTGGGATAAGGCATCAAACATTTTCTTGGGAGTTGCCAATGATGAGAAATGAGGGATCAAATGATCCTTGATAGAATAAGAAATTATTCTCTTTGCCTTAGCCAGGTTCTTTTTTTGCTTTGCCTTAGCTTCATCTTCGTCTGGTTCTGTAACTTCTTCTTTTATGAAATCTTCTAGATCCTTCTCTTCTAGAATGAGCATCACTCTATACTTCCATGCTCAGAATTTATCGGCACCTTCAAGCTTCTCATCAATCTTGGTAATGGGAGCCATCTTGTCCTTGAACAGAAAAACAATAAGAGAAATAAAAAAATTTCAAAGAAAGGTTTTGTACTTACTAGAGAGTGTGTTATTCCAAAGTGAACTGCTCCAACTTCAATCTACAACTGCCAAGACATATTGATCTAGGGTTTATGAGGAAACCCTAATTTTTCAACTTGAGAATTTTGGAATTTTGATCCAGGGAATAGGTTCCCCCTCCTTAGGATAAATCCTTGATGGACTTATCCTGACCAACATCCTTTAGAAAGTGGGAGAAATCACCTTCTAGGGTTTTTCTACAGTTGTCAGTAGTTGCTGCAGTTGCAACACAAACTGTGTTTTTCAAATATTTGTCAAACTGAAAATCTAAAGCCAAGGAAAGATGTGATAGGTTTAGGAGAGTCTTCTTATGGTATTGAATTCACCAACGAGTTCTTATATACTTTGAAAATGGCTTCTTTCAGGCCTTCTCTGATTCCATGTTAAAATTTTGCGTACGCAGTTAAGTGTATTCAATATTCTTTAAATTTTAACAATTAGAACAGTAATTGGATGCATAAGGATCACTGAAAGAAATACATCCACGGTATACACAAGATTTATTTTGGGAAACCATGTTGGGGGAGAAAACCCAACAAAGCTTCTTCAATATAGATTCGTCAACAAGAACAATGTCTCTCTCAAGATATATCTCACCAAATAGAAGATAGACCAGAAACCCTAACTAGAATAGGGTAGCACACCCTAGACCAAGATAGTCCTCCAATATATAACCAAAACCCTTCACTAGAACACCCTTACTATGTAGTTGTGTCTCCTCCTTAGACTTGCACACGTTTCCTTGTGTGAGAGTTGTGTTGTGTGTTCTCCAAATGAGGCACCTAGCCTCTTATAAATACATGTTGTGCCACCTCTTAATTAGGTCAGGGAGGACTTGTATACTTTTCCCTTTCTAATTTACAATTGACTTTTACTAAGGCACAATAGGGATGACTTTACAAATATAACATAATATTTATTCTTTAGGGTTTTGACTTGGTCTAATATAATATTTGATAATAAGAATATCTTTTGAAGCTACTCAAACTTCTACATCAATGGAAAAGGAAATATTTCTTTACTCCCCCTGAGGTTATGCTCCCCCTATATTCATACTTTTTTGTTTTGGACTTGTATTATTGTTTATCTCTCCCCATTTGAATCCAATGGAAAATGAAACTTCCTTCTTGTATTCTGCAACTCCCCCTGTCAACAATTCTCCCCCTTTGACTACCTATCTTAGAAAATCAAGACCTTTCAAGAGAAGCTAGACCTTTGTCAACATATGTCAAGTCAATTCTCTACCATAGTCCTTCGATTCTATAGAAAACTAACTTCAACTTATGTCCCTTAGAAATAAAAATTGGTCCTTTCATCCAGGGATGATTTTAAGGATGGAAATTTATTTTAAAATGTAGAAACCTTGGTGAATCTTACTAATCCTTCATATGCCAACTATAAATGTTTGGCGATATTTTTGTAAAAAAAATCATATTTCTATAGTTTGTATAAAATTTTGGTGATTTTTAAGGTAAAATAATTTTATCCTATAGAACTTGGGAAAATCATTTTTAGAATAACGAATCTTTTTTTGGGAAAAACAATGGAAAATTATCCCATCAGCGAAATTTAGCCCCTAAAATCATCCATGCTTTCATCTGTTGTTGTACTATTGGCTCAAATACTCAAAACATGTTTTATTCTTCCATGATACTTTAAGCTATAATCCTCTTCTAACCATGTTGCTTCAATGATGCACTAGATATCCTTTAATCATGTTTTCCCTTCCTTTCTTCAAGAGTGTGCCAAGATTTATACACATGTTGCTCAAGAACTACCTTCACTTCCTTCCAGACTGTTCCCAATTTCTTCATGATGCTAGTCATCTATTCGCTCATTTATAACCCAAGAGCCTCTTCATTTTTGTTGTCTCAAACAGTGATATGGTTCAATGCCCATACTATCACAATCATCTTCTTCACATTTAGATATTTCTCATGCTCGTATTTCTGCTCAAATAGAAGTAAATATGATATTAATCTTGTAGTTCCTTAAACCATGATCTTTTCTCAATAACCTTTTGTTGGAAGTAAGAGTCCTCTTCATAAATTTATTATTCTTTTGGGAATTCCATCATCAAAGAGAATGTTGGTTTATTTATGTGACTTAACAAGGTTGATAGTCTTTTTAGGTCTGATCCAATTGCTGAAGATTTCATCACATGTCAAGCTATCTGTTCATTTTTATGCACATATTTCAAGGAGTTGTCATACCAAAATATTTATTGTTGATTTTGATCAGTCCTCATAGACCTTCCTTGATTATTCTTATCAAAACAAGTTCTGAAGCATCATCCATTGATATTAGTTTATAATGTCCAACAACTTTTTAAGGGAATGGTCAAATTTGTCATCACATTTTGCTTCACATTCAGTGCATGATATTGAGATTGCAGTCAATCCTTCAATCCAATCCTTCTTTTTGTTCGTATTTTCTGTTGAGGGGGAGTTTAGTAGATCTTTAAAATAAAATTGAAAATCTTTCAAGATCTTCATCGCTCAATTCTACGGGTTGATCTACTTTTGTAAGTTCATCATCATCGTCGTTGTTTTGTGCAATAGAGGCTTCTTCATCTTCTTCTTTAGATTTTTCTTTTTGCATATTTCTTTCATTGGCTAAATAATTATTAATTTGCGGGACATCATAAAGATCTATAAATGTGTCATATTCTTCTTTAGGAACTCTTCTTTATTGGGCTTAATCAACTTCATAAGAAAAACTTTGATTTTCACATTCCTTATTAGGTACTTCACCCATCATTCTCCTATTATCAACTTCATTGATTTCATGTGTAATATCTTCATCATCTTTCTTGCTTTTTACTTCAGATTTTCTTCTCCATGTCTTCTTATAATTTTCTTGAATGTTGGAGATACTTGTCTTCATGGAATATTTTGATAGTCTACAATCATTGTCTTTATGACCATAGTTGTTTCACTTGTGCCATTCAACATTGTAATTTTTTAAAGGAGAGAATGAATTATTTTTCTCTATATCATTATTGTCGTTCTTATATCTTTGGACATTTTTTGGTGTGTATTTTCTATAGGCTTTACAATGTACTGCTTTGTGTCCAAAATTGTTGCATGAATATCAATGTCTAAGAAAGATATGATGATATATATTAGGAGGAGTCCTTCTGATCACTGTATGTCCTTTTCCTTTTGATACCATCCTTATGATCATTGTATTTCATTTTCCTTTGGGAGGAGGTGCTTGATTATTAACAACAGTCTTTAATGGTGCCATCTTCATCTTGTTATCTTCTCTTTTTAAGGAATTTCTAAGAGAATTTGCATAGTTGATTGACTTTTTACCAGTTTTTTGTATAGTAGAGGTTGAATTTTGATCATATCCCAATCCTGCTTTATCATTTGGTGATATTTGTTTGTTAAGAATATCATTCCAAATCTTTGAATTGTTCTCAAACTTTAACTGGTGATTTGTTATTTCTAGTTCTCCTTTCAACTGACTAATTTCATCTTCTAGCTTCTTACAAACTTGTTCTTTTTCCTTGAATTGTTCATTCAAGATTTATTTATTTCTTTTGACTTCTTGAAGTTGAGTTTTCAAGTCAATGATGATTTGAATTGATTCTTTTATGGTTTTTGAAACTTCTTATTCTCTTTTTGGTTGTGCTTGATCAAATTATAGCAGTTGTCCTCTTAACAACTTGTTCTTCTTTTTATACTTTCTAAGTTCATCCAGGGCATTGATCAGCTCTGCTTCAAGATCTACTTCTCATTCAACCTCGGAGTTTTCTTCTTCAATCTCAAAGGTAGTTTTGGTGTGATTGTTTTGGGTTTCTTTACCCATAAATAGTTGTTCAAATTCCTCTTCCTCTTCACTTTCTTCAGATGAGTTGTTGTCCTCTTCAATGTAAAAGGTCTTCTTCTTTTTGTACAGACCTTCCTTTTGTCTTTGGTTTGGCTCTTCTTATGTTTTTTGAAATTTGTTTCATCATCACTTTATTTTTATTTTGGATAGGGACATTTGAAAGAAAAATATCCAATCTTTCCACAGTTAAAGCATATTAGAGGAAAATTTCCCTTGTATCTACCAGTTCCTTTCTTGAGTTTCTTCACGAAGTTTTTTTATTTCTTCATCAGATATCTTTAACTAATATTCATTATACACCTTCTCATGTTTCTTCTTTGATTTTGAGGTTTTGAAGGTTGTTTCTCTTTTTGATGGTCTCTCTTGCCTTGTTCTTATCTCATACGTTGTGAGGATCCCATGTAGTTCATCCATTGTGATCTTATCGAGGTTTGGTTTGTCTTCAAGAGTAGAAATATTGGCATCATACCTCATGGGTAATGATCTCAAGATCTTTTGGAAAATGGTTGATCTTTGAGTTCTTCTCCTATTGCTCTGGTTGAGTTGGTTACTTCATCCACTCTCTAAAGATATTCTTCTATTTTCTCTTCTTCTTTCATTTTCAAGTTTTCAAATTATGTTATGTAGGTTTATAGTTTGGCTTGTTTGACCTTGCTATCTCCTTCATATATGACCTTTAGTTTGTCCTGGATTTATTTTGTTGACTTACACTGCATTAGTTTCACAAATATAATATTGGTTAATCATCCTAGGATGGCATAGATTTCTCTTGCATTGTCATTGCAAAGCTTCTTTCCAATTGTCTTTGTGGGAGAAGTAGGAGGTGCAGTGTACCCATCTTCTACAGATTGTGAGATATCAAAACCCAGGGACATTATATAGATTTTCATCCTCACACTCCAAAATGAGTAAGCATTCCCTTTGAACAAAGGTTCTCTGGTGGAAGACATTCCCTCTTGTTGATCCATTGGATTATGCAGAATCTACCTTCCAGATATTAGACTGTGTTGAAAACACCTACTTTGATACCATTTGTTGGAATGTACTTCAATACTCAGAGGGAGGGGTGAATTAGTATTGATAAATTTTAACAAAATTTAAATAATTATTTATTAACTTTATTGTTCAGCAAGAAACTTCAGTAAATAACAACAATAAGTTTAAACTTAAATTACAAATTACAAGTTTTATATGAAGATTGATTTAGAGCACCAACTCTAGGAGACAACAATCCCCTTGTTCATGGCCCCAAGCCTAGGAAGCTCCAACCTTAGGAAGCACCAACTCCCTTTATTTAGGGAACCAACCCTAGGAAGCACCAACTCCCTTGTTTTAGGGCACCAACCCTAGGAAGCACCATTTCCACGTCTTTAAAATTTCATTTAGTAAAGGATATCAATCCTTCCTTTCTCCTCCCTTCCACCCTCACTTCATAAGTATATTCGTGTTTCTTCCTTGGACTTTGCACTTGCTTCTAATCTTCTAATGTAGACCAAAGAGACACTTTCTTCCCATCATATATTTTCGTTTATATAGTCTTCTAAAGGGTGTGAATTTGAACCAATGTGTCTTTTGATAATGAAACATTGCACCCTTTTGTTTAAGTAATAATAATGTTATTTTTAACAATATATTTTCTTTCTTTTATTATTGTCTTTAATTCCATAATTAAGGCACCTTATTTAGTTTAGGTTCTCTTTTAATCCCTTTGAGGATTGTCTCTGCATAAATTCCATATAACCAGTTTTTTGGTGACCTTGGCTTGTTATTTTTGGCACTAGATCCTCGTCCTTTAACTTCCACATGATCTTAGGATCAAAACCTATGACCTTGTATTATTCCAACGACACTAACCTCTGGTCTAATTCTTATTTTAATTCATATTATCACTCTTCTGGTGACCGGACGCTAAATCCATATGCAAATGTAATCTTTGTGTGTTGTGTAGAAGCGACCAAGAAATTTAATTGTCAAGTGACCTTGGGCGGTGACCGGCACTAAGCATTTTGGATGCTTTATACAATTGTTTAAACTTATTACAAAACAACATATGTGTTTTAATCAACCATTGGAATGAACGGTCGTCGTTCATTTCGAGGGGGAGGGGGGGACAAGTTGCACCTCGAATCTCATATAACTTAGGGGTCGAAGTCCATAATATTATGACGCATGTGATCATAATCAACGACTAACAATATTTTGGGGGGTATACCCTTTGTTATCCTCTGCGCTTGCGAAAATGTATCTCCTCCATAGGATCTCTTCCTCGTTATTACTTCTGATCGGACGATCTATACCTGTCGATCAACCAAATGGACGATCGTAATTTCTCTGTAAATTTTTTTTATAGGATACCAATGTATTTATCGCTTCATTATTGCGACTTTTGATTCTAAGAGAGCTTCCTTCAGGCGCTACTCCTTCTCCTATGTTTGGATCTTCTGCAAATACTTTCCATGTTGTTCCTTTTAAGCTTTCTCCAATGAGGATACTTAGACAAGTTTGAGATAAGGCCTGGAGAGAAAATATCGATCTTGTCATAGATCGAAGTATTAAACATTGTTGTTGTTGTATAATAGCACTTAACACAATAATCAAGGTTATATTCATTGTTTTAGTAGATGGTAAAGACATAGGCATAACACTAGATAAAATTCCATTATAAAGTCTTTCATGATATCTTTCAAAGATGAAACAATATACTTTAGCTAGGATCTTTCTTATTTCCAGTGCCACTTATAATAGACCCTGCCTTATTATGTCAGTAACTCATCCATTTATGGTATTAACATATTTAAAGATTTGGGAGAAGACAACATATTAGTCATTCCAATCTTTTTGTCTGTTTAATTTCTTCTTCTGTGAATGGATGCCAGTAACACATTCCATCATATACTTTTTGTTGGGACATTAGTAAGAATGCATCAACTCACACAAATTTATATTCCTTTTCAAATCATTCTATCTAAATGACAATACTATATCCAATATTGACCATGTTTTCCCTTTTTGACATCAACCATAACATTTTGTTCAATATTGACCATATTTGACTTTCTTGACATCAATTCCAACACCATCACCATATACCCTTTTGAGTAGGATTGAGCAGGACCGACTTGGTATATCTTCATGACATTACTTTCTAGCATTGTACGGAGGAGGGGGGATGCCTTCATGTGTGAGATTTATAAGTATTTCTATTTCAGAGGTAGCTACACAACACTTCACCATGTAGTTACACATTTTATCAACATTTGACATATTCATACAAGGTTCATCAATTCTTGTTTACTTGAAATGTTATTTCATCATTCCTTCAACCCTTTGTTGACATTAATACATCTCATCAAGACACATTAAAAATGCTTCTCTCCAAACCAATTAATCAATGATACTTCACCTCTTTGCCAAGGTTGCATCAATGACAACCAAATTTCCAACAAGATGGACGTTAAGCTTTCTTGCATAGAGACTTGGATGAGAAGGTTTACATGGTGAGGCCATAAGTTTTTTAGGTTTCTGAAAAGAAACATCTAGTTTTTCGGTTGGTAAACTCCTTTTATGGGCTCAATTAGGCTCCTCAAGCTTAGTATTTTAAACTTGATCAGTGTATTAGATATTGTGGATTCAAAAAAAACTATTATGAACCCACTCTCTATGTCAAAAACAATGGTGATGACATGGTGATACTAATTGTCTATGTTGATGATATTTCCATCACCAGAAGCAGTGTCGACATGATTCAACAAGGGAAATATGATATTTTTTCTACTTTGAAATGACTAATTTAGGCTTGCTTCATTATTGTTTAGGTGTATAATTTTGGCAATCTAATCATACTATCTTTGTATCACAAGCCAAGTATGCCAAATATCTCTGAGAAAAATTCAGAATGATTGAATGTAATCCTACATCTACACCTATGGAAGTTGGGATAAAACTCTCAACTTACACTAACTCATTATCGATGAATAAGTCTTTGTATCGACAATTGGTAGGTAGTTTGATTTATATTACTACTACATGACCGGATCTATTTTTTGCAGTAAGTTGTCTTTCTAGATTCATTTTTGAACCTCAGCAAGTACATTGGCAAGATGAAAAGTGAGTTCTTCAATATGTCAAAGGGACCCTTGATTTTTTCATTCGATATCATAGATATGTTGACTTCATGCTAGCAGGATATATTGATTTTGGTTGGGTTGGATTAGTTGATACAATAAAATCAACAACAGGTTATGTGGTCACTCTTGGTTCACGGATAATTTCATGGAAAAGTAAGCTACAACCTAAAATTTTATTATCCTCCACTGAAGCAGAATACAAGGCATCTGTCAGTATAGCTTGTGAGGCAATATGGTCACGAAGGATGTTGTTTTATCTTCAACTTGAACAAACAACTTAGACCTCACTTTTCTGCAACAATCAAAGTGCTCTCAAGATGGTGAAGAATCAAGTCTATCATGTCAAAACTAAGCATATTGAATTTTATCACCATTACATCCGACAATTGGTTGATAATGAAGACCTTTGTCTTTATTATTGTTCCATAGAAGAACAAATTGTTGACATAATGACAAAACCACTTAGTAATGGTAAATTTATCAAGTTTAGAGATAAAGTTGGAATTGTATATGGTTTAGTCATTAACAGGAGGGTGTTAGATTAGATCAAATCACAGGTTTATTGTTGTACAATAAATACACCAGTAGAATTTTGTTGTGTGTACGTTAATTTAGGGGAAATCGTTCCATTTCTTTAGCACGATGTTACAAAACCATGTAGCTATATAATAGAGAGAATATGCAATGTAAAAGTAAGTTGGTGAATACAATTAATCTATTGCTTTATATTTCAAGAAGCAAGTCAATGTGTGGCTAAACCAAGATCAAACCCTTGAACAATAGTTACCGACAATTTAAAATATTACTTGAATATATAATTCACCTTCTTTAAGCCCTTTTAAATTCATAATTTACTAAATTTATCCATCAATGAGACAATAACCATTGAATCAACTTTATATGGAAAATATTAATGCTGAAAATAAAATCCACCTTTTAGAAGATAAGTTCCATCGATAGCATGTGCAAAATATCAACTTATTGGCCTATATGATGCGTTGATTAGGTTCATTAGAATTTAAGTGACTAGTTGTATGTGACTTATTTGAAATGAAATGCTAGATCTAGATCAAATCCTCCAATTGATGAATCAATTAGTAACCAAAATAGGGAATTAGCAAATCAACATAAAATCTATTGACGAATGGCACGATTTGCAAAGAAATAATCAAGTCTATATTAGATCTAAAAATTTATCCTATATACTTGAATAAATTGCAACCTAGATGAATGAAGTTAGATTGATAAAACCCTAGATTGCTTTTAAAACAAAGTAAAATGAAATTAAAACTAAAAGTGAGTGAGAAAGAAAATAAAAGAGACTAGTACCTAACTTCCACTTGGGTTGTGGGGTCACGCTTGGCTTTTCTTGAGGCTTTTCTTGAGGATTGATCCTTGTATTGTGCCTTGGGATTCCAAGAAACCATTAGGTGTACCTAGTAAATTCTCCAATAAATACTTGGATGCTTCAAGATATTAGTGGGGAGAAAAATGTTTTACCAACTCTTCTAAGTAGCAAAGAGTAGTCACTATTATATCCTAAAGTAAGAGCCAAAAATCAAACTAAGACTTTCTAGTCTCAATATTGTAGATCTAGAGATAAATGACTAAAGAATGCAAGGAAATAACATTACTTCACAAGCTCCTCCTGTTGTAACAAGATGTTTTTCTTGTGGCTCCTTGCTAGCTCCTTCATCCACTATAACTCATTTTATACAAACAGTCTTCATAGCCTTCAACAAGTAAAACCCTAAAAAAATAGCATAGATAGACAACAATACAAGTGTAAGTGAGATATATGTGTGTCTCCTATTCTCCAACTATTTACAAATGAGAAGGATCCCTCTTTATAAATACAAGGCACCTCTCTAAACCATGTGTAAATACTATGTGTTGGATACAAAACAATGAGCAAATACAAGGTGCTCTAGTCAAACCAAGCGCAAACACATGAGGTGCCCTCAATATCATGGCCCAATACCACTTCAAGCAAATAAAATAAGGAAATATGTGGTGTGCCCTCCTAAATGCTCCAAAAAATCATCAAAGTCATACATCCAATCAACTAAGGGCTTGAGAAAGGGTGTGGCCCTCTAACCAACTCCATGAAGCAAGGGATAAAAAATATAGTATAGAAGATTGGTGAACCAAGAGAAGTGTGCCCCATTAGAAGATAGAAATTAATGGCACGTGTGGCACCAAGGAGGTGCTCCATCATGTGAATGGTCCAATAGATCAATAACCACCTC
This sequence comes from Picea sitchensis, assembly GCA_010110895.2. Classification (NCBI taxonomy): domain Eukaryota; kingdom Viridiplantae; phylum Streptophyta; class Pinopsida; order Pinales; family Pinaceae; genus Picea; species Picea sitchensis. Next base: position 57,586 of record SNQJ01S0066287.1, on the reverse strand, counting down.
AACCACCTCATAACTAGCTATAACAACCTATAATCAACTAGTCCAAGTGTGTAACAACCTCATAGTTGACCCCAACAAACCCACACATGCAATCAATAGGGCCAAGTAATCCACACATGTGAGATTACATGTCCATGAAAGAAAGTGCACCCTCTAGGAATTGTCCATGTGGTGCATGATGATGATGTGGAGTCCATATCATCATCGAATGAATTGTAATAGATCTAAATGTAGTGACACACATCTTGAGGCATGGTACATGGATCCCAAGACATAGATGCTACCCCTGATGCAAATGCAGAAATCCCAATGTAGAGTGACTACTTATAGTGGCAGGTCTAACCCACTTACAAGTCATTAGGTGATGCACACCAAGTGATATCTTCTAATAGCATTATAATGTAAGTTAATTTTAGAATTTGTTTAAGTTTTACCATGAGAGGACAATCTCAACCCTTATTACATGTAAGAAATCATAGATGTAGGTGATATGATGGATAATGTGCAAAAAGAGAAGGGGAAATTTCATGTATTGACCCTCAAAGTCATGTATGATGATGTTTAAGGTATTTTGTCTTGTCCAACTAGCTTTCAAGAGCTAGGAATCTTCATTAATTCCATGTGTAAACCTTTTTTAGGGAGTGTTTAGCTTAGACTTACCACCTTGACACTTTATTTTACTACCCCTTTAAAATATTCCATGATGTTCTAGTCATTTATTTATATATGCATTATTAAGCATAAGACTTAGGGGTAAGGGCCTTTTAATGAGGTGGTATAGCTCTAACATTATTACTATTTTCCTTTAATTTTTTCATGCGCTTCACTTGTATCCTTTTTGGCTTCGTTTAATTAGGCTTCTATATAATGGAGTCTTCATTTTCTTTGCTAGACCTTACTGGATGGCATGTGAAAAGTTAAACATGAGTGGGAATGGCTTTTTATGAATGAGATGGAAGTAAAAGGGAAAAATGTAAAGTGTATTGTGTTATGTATGGTTTAGGATGTGAAACACACTATATCAACTAGATTTCTAGTAGTACAACTTGACCCAAGACCTAACAACACTTCAAAAGGATAATTATGTTCCCCATGGTACGACAAAGCAAAATAATTAATTTTTTAATGTTATAAAGTGTTATTAGATCACACTTTAGTGTTTACCACATTCACGACCAACTTAGAAGTTATAACAACATGTGTAAGTATCAAACCCATACATGAGAGCATAGTACAAGTGAAGCAAAACAAACTAAACCAAAATACCATGAACATGTGCAATGAAATCATAGTGTGTCATCTACAAGTGCATATGGCATTTAAAGTGTAAAAGATAAGAGTTGATATACCATGGCTAAGTCATCTGATATAACTGAGGAGTGATGTGAGGCTAGATCATCATGTAACTGAAGGATAATAAGGAAAATGTTTGCATCTGGATGGCATAAGTAAAATATCCCATGCAAATTGGAACATGCCACACCAGCTAAAGAGTGGCTTTGGGAGTGTTACCCATGAAGGAACAACAACCTCATTATCATACCAAGGGTTGGTTGTTCTATTTTTTTTTTACATAATACCTTTGATAGAGAACTTGTTAATGGAAGTGGAAAGGGTTATTGTAAAATCATGATAGAGGTATTTGATGTTGTCCTTATAAGATATGAGACTTAATTCACTATTTAAATCATTTAAGAAAAGATTATCTTTACTTTTGTCAAAACGTAGGTGTCTTTGATTATTGAAATTTTCTTCAATGTGACTTTTGTGCATGAAAAAATTTAGAGTTAAGGTTAAAGGTATATTATCTTAGTTGGGCTCATAGTCATTTAAAAGGTAAAATTTTACTATTTGGTTGTATACTGGGATATTGAATATCACATAATCCATGACACTATTGCACAGCCTAAGAATACAAGTCATCCAATTGGAGTTTGACCACTTCATTACACCATTGCATATTATTAGGTTTTGAGAACTATAGAGTTTGACTAGCTCGATACCAAACAAATTGTTGGTCCAACCTTCAATGTTTTTTTTGTATCTATTGACTAAAACAAGGTCCTCTTCTAGCTATAAAAAATGAGGATTGAAACTATTGCTTAAAAAATAGCTTGATCAATTATAACTCCAACATTAAAGTCTCCTAAGAGGGAGATATTGCCTTCATTTCTCAAATTGTAAAAATTGTAAATATCTTGTAAAAACTAAATAATAATAATAAAATAACATAAAAAACCAAATTTGAAAAAAATAGAAAACCATTCACCCTCGATTCTTAAAAAATAGCTTGATCAATTATAACTCTAACATTAAAGTCTCCTAACAGGGAGATATTGCCTTCATTTCTCAAATTGTAAAAATTGTAAATATCTTGTAAATATCTTGTAAAAACTAAATAATAATAATAAAATAACATAAAAAACCAAATTTGAAAAAAATAAAAAAACATTGACCCTCGATTGCAACTTAAAGGAGAGGTGGGAGAGGGGAAATGCGGTGCAAGTGAAGGTTTTAGGGAGGTAAAGTTATGGGGTGTGATTTTGAGAATTCCCCTTACCATATCATTTATGTTTTTCAATTTTATTTTATTTTTTTTCGAAAATTATGTTTTTCAATTTTATTTTTTAATTTTATTTTCAAAAGTTTATTTTTTTTACTTTTACAATTTTTTTTATTTTGTTAAATTTTTTAATTTGTTTTAATTATATATTTTTATTATTTTTTAAAATAGTTTTTGAAGTTTTGTTTTAAAAGGAAGGTAAGGTAGGTTTTTGTTTAATATTTTTGTCTTTTTTAATTTAAAATGTGAATTTAAAAATTTAAAACAAATAAAAAAAATCCAATGTTAATTTCTTTTCACTTTTTATAATTTTATTGTAACGGTTTTTATTTTTTATTCGGGGATTGATTTTAGGATTTTGGCTACAACGATACTAGTGGTCAAACCCATGGCTTCAATAAAATTGCAATTTTAATCTCCAAAAAATGAAGGGTATCACAACTGATAAAACCGCTTTTCGATTCAGAGGTTGATTTTAAGATTTTGATTGCAAAGGTACCCATTGTTAAGGCCATGGTGTCGAACAAGTTGTAATTTTAACCCCAAGAAAAAAAGTATCGCTAGTAGTACCACTTTTCAATTCACATTCACGACCCCCAGAAACAGGACACAGAGGACACGACCATGAGGAGACCGTTATATATATATATATATATATATATATATATATATATATATTATGAATTACACATACAAAAATAAAATAATTAAATTTGTAAACATTTACATGATATTATGAATTACACATACAAAAATAAAATAATTAAACTGTAAACATTTACATGATGATGATACAAATTCAATCATACAATTAGTACTAACTTAGTAACTAATAATTTGCTAACTTACTAACATAAATGATGGTGTTGCCAACTCAACACTGTTGTCCAAACCCATATCATCAGGAAACACATCCCACATCTTTGTCTTTCCCTTCGACCACTCTTCTCTTTGCTCAGTGTCTGCATATAAGACAGAGGTTGTTGTGCACATATACCACTAAGTCACTTAACATGATAACAAAGAGAAGAGTTCAACAGAAGAGTTTATACTTGAGTGAAGGGTACATTTTTACTGAGGTCGTGACAAAAGAGTTCAACAATCAATGCCACCAACATCAAGGTACATAAAGGGCTTGATGCCCTTGATTAAATTATGGTTCCATACCCTCATACATGATAGAATCCAGTGGAAACATTGCAATCCCGCCAATCTTGAAATCCCGAAAACCGTTAAGTCTGCTAAATTTTGAATGGGACCTAAAATTCTACTTTCTCCATATGAAGTCCACTAAGGTTGAAACCACTCTCAAGCATCCTGAAACAATTAATGGTAATGTTAAAAATTTAAGTAAAATTTCCATCCTTTTACTTTAAGAATTTAATATTACCATTAATTATTAGGTGAATTAAATGGAGGAGGTGGGGATCTTTTTAAATAGCATTAGTAAGGACAAATAACCCTTAGTTGCACACAGAAACACCTCACAGCTGCAACTTGCATGAGAAAATATGAACGAGGGTCCTGTTTTTAGTAGGATACATGTCCTGTTTTCAGGAACATGACACGCGTGTCCTATGAACATGACACGTTCTAAACAAGTGTCGAACACAAATTAGGTCAAAGCGTGTCCAACACGCTGGACACACGACACAACAAGGGGTTTGGATGTGTCATGTGACTTAGGTAAAAACATAAAACGTTTAGACTAAGTCAATCTCCAATTATCATCGGTGTGTGATAGATACGTTGCATTATAAAAAGCAGATATAAAATACGTTACTATCAGTTAAAACTGCAGACATTTCAGATTACATAAAGAAGATGACGAAATGCTCCAACCATTCAGTTTTTGTACTAACAGAATAAGATTCCTAGGAAATACTCAACATAAAAGATAGACTTCACTCAGGAATAGTGAACATAGTAATTTTGTCTTGGAAGGTTTGCCAACTATTGTATATATCTGTCTCACAGCAGGATTTATTATTGGAAACGTGTATACTCTCGAAAGGTGCTTCTAAATCCCAAAACTCAACCATTCTAATTAGTCGTTTTATGTATCTCTTTATTTGGAACCACAATGAAAAGCATTCAACCAGTACCATTGTAATTAAGTCCGCTAAGCTATTATCTCCTACATCAATTATTGATCTGTATTGTTCCAACAGTCATTTCAGAGTGCTCTACATGTTTAAAATATTGTTATCAAGTACCATGAAACTATACAGACCTATTTTAATAAAAGTTCCATACTCTGTCTGGGAATCAATGTGAGCATATTGTAAGATAAAAATCAGAAAACAACCAAATGAACTTTGAGATCAATTTCTTCAACTAAAAAGAATCATGGCATTCGATGTTGACTTCCATATCTTCCACATGAAGAGTCGGGAAACTCTTGCAATGTTCCTTTTTTGTTTACACGTAAGGCAATACTTATATCGGAGAGTTACTTCAACTTGAAGAAACATATTGAGGCCCTGAACTTGTAAAATCTTCAAAACCTGACTAGGCCACTGGACCTGCAAAAGCCTGACCCATTAAACCATAAACTAGAAACCTGCTGTGAAATTCCAGAAACAAACGAATCGGAATGAATAGAGAAAGATCAGACTTCCAGAATAGAGGGCTCTTTATACTTTACATCTGACAATCTCATGAGTACGAATATTGAGATTGCAACTAATCTATATTGCATTGTTGGAAGGGGGATCCTTCTTTCTATATTTTGTCAAGTAAGGCCTATACTTGATCATTGTCATCTCAAACAAAGGCTTCATGCTCCCATTGTAATGAACAACGGTTGCATTCTCAATCTCTTAACAGTCCATACTAGGATTATATCCTAAACCCAGCACATGCCAAGACTTGTCCAGAGGGTGGGTCAACCCATAAAACATGATAAATCCATGGGGTAGTGTTCCAAGCTCTCACAACACTCTATCCTCATTCTGATAAACAATAAAAGAAAAAATTAGAAATCGAGCAAGAAACACCTGTGGAGTGTTCTAGCTAATTACTTCAGATATTGGTAAAGTAAGCAACTCAGGAATTAACATAAATTAATCATAATACACACAAACCATATTCGCCACTTGTGATAAATTCCTGTTATATCTCGTTTCTTCCATTCTTTGAGGTTGAAAACATTCATGCCAGTGTCCAACCGCAAGCATTAGCATCAAAGTGCATAGCTATGTGCAGATTCGAAAAATTAAGATATTTGACAAACCAGTGAAAGCTTTTTCCACAAGTTTCAACTGCACCATCAACCTTTCCATGAATATCCACTGACAACAGTGGAGTCAACCACGATATCATCATCCAAGAAAAGAATCTTGTCCAGCTTGGGATAAACTTGTGGAAGGTAGAACAGAGATGATTTGGCATGGACAAATATTTTAGATTTCCATATTTCAAATTGGAGGAACCTGCTAAAAGTGTAGTGGAGTGGGTGATCTGCCTCGAAATAATACACTTTATAGCTGCAGGTTCAAGTTAGCAAATAATCAGACAATAGGAGGAACAGAGCCATTTAAAATCATCAATGTTTTCTACATGTATTGCAGCTTTCCTGGGGATTAACTAAAAACCACATTTTTGTGGCCCCAAAATTTAACTTGTCTGTGACAACAAGCAATACATATTTCTCAGATTCCTGCAAATGCAAGTAGCACACCTACAGTGAGATCCAAATATTGAAAACAATAAACAACAAAAATGCTGGGCTTCCAAACTTCAGAGTATCTTAAAAGAAATAGTACTTATACATCACCTGGGCATTCAAGACAGTTGAATTCACAACCACAGATGCAGCCAATACATTGTGAGAAAATAATGCATAATGATAGAGAATCGGATCCTCCAACTTATTTCATTGGGAAAGTTTTGCTTTTCAAGAGGAAAAAAGTAATAATCTATGGTCAATCGCATGGAGAGACAATGCAGGTCCTTGGGAACAGTCATTGCTGCAGCCTGACTTTGAAAAGTGCTTTGCTTTTTCATGGTCCTTGCTAATCTGCAGACTGAATCCTAACTCATAGCTTTTTTGTTACTGTAGCACAGCCATAAAACTTGTTCTCTAGCCTTGGATAGGACCTGACCCATAGCCTTGATCTTCTCACGTGCACTGCAACATTCATATCAATCATCGACCATGAAAAAGAGAATGAAATGCAGAAAGTTTAAAACATGGACTGCATCTTTGAAAGAAACAGAAGGATATCGACACCAATGTACAGGGAAACACTTACTACTCTTGATTTAGAAGCAGCGAATGCAACAAACTATTACCTTTGATGCAGATCAAAATCTGCATTAGCCTCACCCAATGCATTCTGACTTTCCTTATTATGAAGTGTCAATTCCTGGTGTAAATTTGTCAATTTTTAAGCATTCAATTTCAGATCTGAAAATTACTTCCGAGTGACCCCAAACAGTAAACTAGGACTGTTATCACTGAATAATTTTACACTGAAATTATGACAGAAAATTATAGCAGAAGCACAAAGATCAGAGAGAAATCATCCATACACAAGAAACACAAATTTTTGTTCACTAAAATTTACAGATTCAGAATTTCCAAGGACAAAATCAGTCCTCTCAGCAAAAATCCTAGAAAAACCTTCCAACTTGCAAACTTGTTGTATGCCCTACAGACGTCACAGCCGACATCACCTGTATGGCCCTGCAATCTGCCCAGAAAAAATTCGCACGTGCAGCCTGCTTGTAAGGCCCACATGTGCGGCCTTCTCTCTCCTTTGATTGTGGTTGTACGGTTGCTGAACCGCGCTGATTGTCCGTAATGTTTTATATGGTCTGCATATGTGGTATGGATTGTACAGCTCCACATGTGTGGCCTTTTCTGCTCTTCCTCCCTCGTGTAGCCTCACATGTGCAGCATCCTTCTTGGCTGAAAAATTAGAGAGAGAAAAACCAAAAACCCCTAAGCCAGATTTGCCAAAGTGAAGAATTTCCTTGCTGAAATTGCCACCCAATCTCCTTGGCAAGATTGTTCACTCACTCATGCCAACACCATAATGACAAGATGAAAATGTCACAATGAGATGTGTGGTGCCTCCTCACATTGCCTCTTCTTTTATAGGAGTCTAATGAGTGAGTTTAGGAACCCCTTCTAAACTCGACATTAAATTAAAATTGTTCATTCCTCCATGTGGGTGTGAAACCCCAACAACAACAATTCCAAACCCCAACCCTATACAAAAGGGGTTTTCACAAAATAAAAATGCAATGTGAGTGCTAACAAAGATTCCCACATGCCCGATACCAAGGCCAATGTGAGAATGCATGTCCAATGCTACAAAAACATCAACAAAATTTAGGTTATTTTAGCCTGGGAAATGTTGGAATACTCCCTAGCCATACTAAGTCGGTCTCTCATCAATCTATCAGTGGAGTCAGAGTTCTGATTCTCAATCTCATGCCTTAAAAAGTTGTGGATAGCAGAATCTATGATCCATGAGCATCACGGTCATCCTGGGGATCAACCGGCGAAGGTAGTTGCGATACATGATAGTGTTGCTACAACAATGATTGGTGTTGTGGGATATAAATGGCAACAGAATGTGATAGGCTGCAGGAAAAATAAATGTGAGTGTTAATAAAGATTCCTACATGCCCGAAGTACCAAGGCCAATGTGAGAATGCATGTCCAATGCTACAAAAACATCAACAAAATTTAGGTTATTTTAGCCTGGGAAATGTTGGAATACTCCCTAGCCATACTAAGTCGGTCTCTCATCAATCTATCAGTGGAGTCAGAGTTCTGATTCTCAATCTCATGCCTTAAAAAGTTGTGGATAGCAGAATCTATGATCCATGAGCATCACGGTCATCCTGGGGATCAACCGGCGAAGGTAGTTGCGATACATGATAGTGTTGCTACAACAATGATTGGTGTTGTGGGATATAAATGGCAACAGAATGTGATAGGCTGCAGGAATTGATAGCAGTGCAGCAAATTGTGGCAGTGTTGCAGATGGGAGTGCTGCTATAGGCTGGATACGTGGATGCATGCTAAGGGTGAACGTGTTTTTGCAGAAGCAGTGCGGGCATTACAGCTCAGGGGGAAGCTAAAAAGCTGGACACGTGGATGCATGTTGAGGATGAACGTGTTGTTGCAGAAGCAATTGTGGGTGTTACAGCTCAGGTGGAAGCCAGAAGGATGTGTTGCAGGCAAAGAATAACTGAGAAAAGGGTGAATCTGAAGCAAAAGATGAAGGGGCATGAAGAGTCCGCTGGGAAACTAAAGACGAACAATTTTGGAAGGGAAATCAACACAACATCAGGAAGTTGGGCCAAGGATCTTGCACAAGAGAAGAAAGATCACGAGAGGAAATGAGAGTGAGATGGTTGAGGTTGCCATAGCACCCAACCTGGCAACCCAACGAATTGTAAGCTCATATACGGCCATGGAGCCAGTGTAATGTAAGCTCATATACAGCCATGGAGCCAGTGTATTGTACTCCGTATGAAATGATTAAAAAAGTTTGGGTTTTGCGAATTTAACCCTTGTGTGTGTGTGTGGATGGATTTATGTATATTGTTATTGTGTTTTGTTATTGACATGAATAGATGCAAGTTAAATGTCATTGTTTGAATGACAAAATCCCAATGGAGACTAGTCAATTGTGATATAGTTGTGCAGGTTGGCATGGAAGTCTCTGGAAACACTGTGTAGGAGTCAGGACTAATGACTCTCTGCATATGTGTGACGACCCCTAGATTTGTGAACTAACACTAACCATCGGTCACAGAGTCGAAGGGTACAATATCGTTGAGAGAGTTCAGTGTAAGATGCTCTGGAAAATGAGCATTGTGGTTGAATATAATTCTGAGCTCTGAAAGTTCTATATGAGCACAGAAGTGTGTGTTTGCGTTCCATAGATCTGAGAGGTCTGCTCTCAAGTTGCAGCAGAAAGCGAGTTGCAGTAGAAGGAGAATTGCAGTAGAAGGCGAGTTGCAGCAGAAGGCGAGTGGCAACAATTAGAATCACTTTGACTCTTGAGTAGCAGCAAAAGAATGTAGGGTGGACAGGTTAGTACAGACTGGTGTTCTACAGTGTCCATTTGTTTGTACTAGAGGGAAGCAAACATGGGTCTGTGAAAGTATATGTGCAACCCAAGGGGTTGTGGAATGATCTGGTTGACAAATCAGGGAGGTGTAACAATGAGGAAGAAGCGTTAAAGCAGTTGTGGTCCCAGTTATGCACAACTTAATGAATGTTCCACTGCATATGTACTCTGACGAGCAGGGGGTGTATGCCCACTGCAGCAATCTATCTCCTTTGAAAGTTTAATCGCTACATTTCAAGCTCAACTCTTTCTTCTTCATCCTTATGGATCAGCTTTGTTGACCTTTTCTCCCTCCTCGTTTGCCTCATTGTTGTATGCATTAAACTACTATAAATCAGAGCATGTTACACTAGAATCTAACAAATCTAAAAGCTTTTACTGGAGAAGTGACATTTGAGAAGGATCTTGGAAAAGTATATAAGCATTTCCTCTTTTCCATGAGAACAAAAAGAAGCGATTGAATGCAAGAAAGGATTTACCCTCCACAAAAGTTTTGTTGGACTTTCTTCAAGTTGTGAATGGACTACATTATAACAACTATTGTCCTGTAAGTTTGACTTGGCCTTACCTTACAGCAGACCAACAGAACAGATCAGCAAAGCAGGGTAAACCAAAACTTTCCAGTAAGAGCATTATCTTTGACATCTCGATGTTCAGTTTCTGTGCCCTCATCTTGAAATTTGTAATCAGTTCTTCATCATTAGAAGTTTTTTTCCTGTTCCTCATCATTCTTTCTACCCTTGGGATTTTCCTCACCTCCTTCGTTGGAGATTACACCATCTTGTTGTGAGGGAAAATCTTCCGAACTGTCTCCAGAATTTGTTTGCCTCTGCTTGAGTTACAATGTTAGAAACAGAGGAGCACCCCAGCCAATGTCAGTTTTTCACTTCCTGCTTGATACAAGCCTACTCAACTACATAGATCATCCTCACATAGGTTTCCTTTCAAGTTCAACAGTGAGAAAAGAACTAAAACCTTCCCCAATCATAACTCACAGTAAGTAATCTCCCTTCGATTTACTTCAGAGGATTTATCTATTACCCATGAGGAAGACAATTCATTCTGTCCAACAATATTTAACTTCGAGCACCTGAGTGGGCCCAATGGTTAAGAACATGTGTTATCTCCGGGGAGGTCACAAGTTCAAAACTGGCGGGGGGTAAGGATGCTCATATTGGCCCGTTGTGACAACGCTGGAAGGGTAGACGACCCCTGGGATAGAGGTTCACTCGGTGGGCCTCGGGACGTCTCGGCCCCTGCTGAGTCACAAGTTATTGGTATATCTGGCTTGCGGGCTGTTGGATATACTCTTGGGAGGTTGCTGTTCCCATGGTTAAAAAAAAACAATATTTAACTTCAGGGTTCCCGAGTCTTTTGTGTTCACTGTTATCACATCAATCACCTGCCAGTAAATAAAACTTCTTTTCAAATCTCTTCTCACTAGGGGAGTAAAGGCATTGAAGATCCCCAAATACAGCAGATTCGTTTTTTACATTGAAACTCTAACAAACCTTGTGCATAAGTTTTGAAATTGTTTCTATAGCATAAGATTAATGGAAAAAATGATCCAAGAGTCTCCTAGGAAGAGACTAATGAATGTGCAAAAGACAACCATTTTTTTTCCAGCTATGGTCATCACCTTTATTAAATATTTCAACAAAGCTATAGGCCATATGATATGATAGTCTGTCAAATATTTCAACATAGCTAGGCCATATGATATGATACTCTGCTCGTGGGATTGTACACCCATAGTGTTCCTTTTATAATATTGAGATATCAAAAATGATTTCAGAATACTTTTATTGCTCATAAGTTTTGATAAATTTATCCTTGTTGATAAATTTTTACAATGATTCATCACTCTTGAGTAGCATGTCATGCCCACAGGGCAATCCAAAGGGCGTGTGAACTAAGACAGTCTTTGGAAACTGTAATCTTTAGTAATAATGGCAGAAAATTCCTTTCAGAAACATTCAGAAGACCTTACAACCGTCTCTAAAGGACAATCCATACCGTGTCTGACTCCAAAACTGATATCATTTGTTTATGGTTATGCTGAAATATATACTTATACCATTCCGAGTGCAAGGACCTTGTTTGAGAGGATTCCCTAGATCAGTGCTGCAAAACTCGGCATTGATGAAAATATGCCAGACGTGACCAACTCTGGAAATTAACAAAACTTGGCAAGCATATCTCAGACCTGAAAAACTTGGAAAATGCGAAAAGACAGAAAAAATCAAAGAATTCTGCAATGCTGCCCCTGATAGTTCGTGGAAACCTTTCTCATAAATGATTTTTTATTCTCCCATGGGAAAAGGCTACAAAAAATACTTTTGGCACTGGGTTTCTCAATCTTTGTCCCAATCACTTCATGCATTGGTATTCACGTCAAAGCTATGGATGTTTTGACCATTCCTCTCTGCAAATTCTTCACAATCTTCATAATCATTGATGGAAGTTGCCATGCTGGGGCTTCTTGTAAACATTTGCTGCAAGTGTTAAGATATTAAGGCAGGCCATAACATCCAACAGATACAACTTTATCATTGCTGACTTTAGATGCAAGGTGTATCTAATCAGTAATATGCCCAATGGAGCATAAAAATGTGAAATTATACTTGAAGCAGTTCAATATCTGTCCTCTCTATGATTTCAGAGTGATCCTTCCAGGATAAAAGTTGGGAAAAATTCTTCATATTAGGCTATAGTGACACGAACAGCATCAGGGATGCATATCCACTTTTGAACACATAAGGCTAACAAAATCATGACTTCCATGCAAGTGGTCCCTGCCTGCAAAGGTGAGACGAACAGCAATGCTAGTTTGTTCTTGCTTGCTAAACAGCATCACCAACAGTCACCACAAGAACACAGCCCATCCTTGAAATGATGGAAGCGGTTAGTGTCTCTCACAACTATTTTTCGTCCAACTATCTTGGATATAAGTTTTGTGGCATTATGGCAATCACCACACACAGGAAGATTCTGCATGATTCGGATAGGCATTTCTATGGGTGTGCTGATAATCCCAAAGGCAATTGCCAACTTCACAGTGTGGTGACAAAGTAAATATTCATTTTGCTCGTCTTCCACATCATGTAGCACAGTATTTGTGCCTGGCTTATACCCTGCCTCCTCCATCTGCCAACTCAATACTTCCAACTCTGTATAGATTTCTTCCATCTGTGGGTGTGATATGTCCCCAACAACAAATGAATGTACCTTGTTCTGTGCCTCAATCCAACTACATCCTGGTTCTTTTATCACCCCCCTATATTTCATCAAAGTTCTCACCTTTGCTACCTCGTCCCAGTTTCCAGCTGCTGCATACATGTTTGACAGCAGCACATATGTTTCTGCCACTTGAGGTTCCAAGTTGAGAATACGTTCTGCTGCAAATTGCCCTAGCTTTGTATTTCCATGAACCCTGCAAGCATCAAGCAGCATCCGCCACATTGAAACACCTGTTTCAACTGAAATTTGTTTGATGAAGTCCAATGCCTGATCAAGGTGTCCTGCTTGGCCAAGAAGATCAACTATGCATCCATAGTGTTCTGCTTCTGGCTTGATTCCATAATCACGACTCATGGAATCCAAGTAATGGCGACCTGCATCCACTAGGCCCAAATGTCTGCATGCAGAAATAATTAAAATGAAAGTTATGTGGTCCGGTTTCAAACCTGTCAACTGCATTTGTTCAAAGAGTTGCAGAGCTTCCTTGCCCTGCCCATGTTGAACACATCCTGCTATGATTGCATTCCATGTGACCACATCTCGTTCGGGTGCAATGTTGAACACATTTTTTGCATATTCTATGTTCCCACATTGAGCATGCATGGTTACAAGAGAATTCCACACATCTATAGTTGCAACAAACCCAGTCTTGATAGTTTGAGCAAATACCTGTTTTCCATTTTCTAAAGTTCCTAGGCTCCCACAAGCACTAAGAATGGTAGCAAAAGTGAACTGGTTAGGCTCCATGCCTTCTTGCTGCATTTGGCAAAATAGTTTAAGAGCTTCCTCATCGTGCATCTTCTGAACATAACCCACAATTAATGCTGTCCAGGAGGTCACATTTCGTTCTATCATTTTGTCAAAGACTAACCTTGAACTGTCTATAGTTCCACATTTAGCATACATGGTAATAAGGGCATTCTCCACAGGCAAATGTGAGTCCAGTCCTGTTTGAATCATGTGAGAGTGGACCTGCCTGCCAAATTTTAGATATTCTGGACAATTACAGGCACTGAGAACGCTTGTCAATGAGTATTCGTTAGGCTTCATACCTTCCCATTGCATTTCACTAAAGAGTGTTATCGCTTCCTCACTATGCTCATTTTGTGAATAACTTGCCATCATAGAATTCCATAACACAATATCTCTTTTAGGCATTTCATCAAACACCCTACGTGCATCCTCCACATATCCACATTTACCATACATGTCAACAAGGGCACTACCCACAAAACCATTCGACTTAAACCTAGTCTTAACTATGTTGGCATGAATTCCCTTCCCCTGTTCCAGAGCCATCAGGCTTGCACATGCAGTGAGAACGCTAGAAAAGGTGAACTCATCGACCCCAATACCTGCCCGTTGCATAGTGAGAAACACCTCCAGAGCTTCCCAATTGAGCTCATGCTCGACATACCCTGCAATCATGGAACTACCCAAAATAATGTCCGGCTTCGATATTTCATTGAAGATTCGCCTTGCAGCTTCTATACTTGCACATTTGGCATACATTGTCAGAAGTGCATTGCCGACAACGACATTTGAATAAACGCCAGCCACAATGGCGTGCACGTGGACCTGTTCCCCGTACTCCAAAACTGTCGACACACTCGCGCAAGCGCTGAGAACACTGGCTAAGGTAAAATGATTTCCCTTTACGCCTTCCTTGTGCATTTGGGAAAACGCTTTCAGGGCAAGCTCACCGTGGCCCTGTTCAACATATCCTTGAATCATAAAAGTCCATGAGGCAACGTTTCTCTTACGCATTTTGTCAAACACTTGGCGTGCATCTTTCAAATTACTGCATTTGACGTACATATTGGTGAGATTGTTTTCAATTAAAATGTGAGGTTTAGTCCCAGTTTCGATCATGTGGGCATGGACCAGCTTGCCTTCTGCCAAAACCCTCATTTTGGCGCACAGATGCAGAAGATGAATATAGGTTTCAAATTCAATCCCAATGTCTACAAACCCTAAAACCTCCAGGGCTTGTTCCAATTTCCTCTTTTTACGAAGCACACTCACATCCAAACCCACAGAAGGTTCATGTTCAAACTCATTGGATTTTGCTATTGTGCGCTCATCTGTATCAGGGCCTTCTTCTCCTGAGGATTGATCCGTATTGGGGTTTTCATTTGAGTAGTCTTCAACTATACCAGAGGTCCAAAACCCTATATTTCTATTTTTGATATCTTGTCTTCTAACAAATGGGTACATATGATTCCATAATTGTGCAGATTTGAGTCTGTGAGTATGAGTTTTGCCTATCTGGGGTCGTGAAAACAACCTCATAAGTATGGTGCGATCGACAACTTTCATGTTGGTTATGCTCGTGAGGACGGCAAAATGTTGAAATTCCTGGAAATGTGACAACGATGAAAGTGAAAATGCATGCAAAGAGTACCTGATCTTTGCATACATGTGTCAACAAATAATTTAGTCTCTTTGCCTTCCACTCCTTAGCTCCTGCTTTGCTTTCTCGTCCTCCTTGGCTCAGAATGTCCAGGCCACGGCATAGCTGTTTTGGAGTTTGTATTGGGTTACATTTTTTTCCAAATGAAAATTTCTCATTATATAAAATATATAATTGTTTACATACCCTGAAAATGTCCAAAATATTGTTGTTCTTCCCTACTAAATCAGACTAAAGAGGATATCAAGTTATACTTTGTTTCACAAAAACATATAATACTCTTCCCTATAATATTGAAGCCCTGCTAACATAAAGTATACAAAAGAGTTGTCCTCTGTCGTAATTACAAAAAAAATATTATCTTCTTAAGAAAATACTCTATAAATATGTATATATTTATAGCGATCGTAGGTCCTTCATTTCCATCTTCCTATTGAGTATAGTATATTTTTCCTTCTAGTTTTTTGAGCGCATTCTTTGATAGTTTATCAGCCTCCATATTGTATTCTCGGAAGATATGGCTAAAGCTGAGATTGATGAAGTATTTGTTGGGCTCTCTAAAGCGGACCTTCCAACAGTTTAAAAAAATTACCTGAAGCTTCCCTCTGTTGTTGCACCAGTCAATAATTATTTTTTAATCTCCCAAAATCTGTAAATTGTAGATATGCAGTCTTGTGGCCAGTAGGAGAGTTGCCCAGACTCCTAGAAATTATGCCCTTGTGTTGGTATCGGGGCCACAGTTAAATGTCCATTTGATGGAAGTTTTATCATTGATCTTAATCACTCCCCCAGCCCCACTGTTTGTACCATTTGATAGCGCAGCTCCATCAAACCATCCCACAGATGCCCCTTTTTGTAAAATAGCCTGATTGGTTCGAGAAGAAGGCACCTGCAAAGTCACTGATGGTTTAATAAAAGAGCCACAAGACTTATAAACAACTAAGTCAACAGTTGGGCTCCCATTTTCAAATATGGCTCTATTACGTTCCAACCAAATGTTTCAGCAAACTAGAGTTGGCAACAAACTCTGAAGCCTGTGAGATCTAATTATCATAACATATCTTGAGACTCGCTCCCTCCCAAACATAACTTAAGTTTAGGCCCCCTAAGATCCGAGTCCAAACTTTTCTTGAAAAAACACAATTTATCAATATGTGACTAACTAATTATGGTCTGCTTGTGCATAATATACAGTAGCTAGGCCCTTTCCAGCCTCTGGAAAGTAACGTATCCCATGTGAGTATATTATTTTCCAACGCAAGCCACAAGATGAGTTTAATTTTTAAAGCAATATGCCAAGACCATAAATATTTTCTCCATCCGCCAATTTGATGCATCCATTTTATCCTCACAATGGCTCTGTAGACATTCTTAACAGTTAAATAACCAGATTGATCACCACCAATCCAGTAAAGTTCGTCATATATGTCTTAAAGGAAAATTCTCGACCATGATAAGGCCCTACAATATCCATCCCATTCTAGAGCCAAGTCACCTGGGAGGGCAAGTTCTCCATTGTCTGTTCAGAGTGTACCTAAAGAACCAGTCTAAGTCACTCCACTAGCCTAATAGAGAAATGTAATGTTTCTTTGATATAATTCAGTAATGAGTGTGGGAGAAAGGAGAGCAGAGGGCCCCAATCCCAATATCATATATTTACCAATACTGATCGACTATCTTGAACCCGGGCTCCAGCTCAGCCACTATGTTAAGATCGGTAAGGCTTTTAGAAGGTTTTTCTAGTTCAATGATGTTGTTGACATCCTGGATGAGGCTAATCGAAACCAGGTGGCCACTGAAATATAGGGGAGGTATTTATCTTTGATAACGGTGTGTTAGAT
This sequence comes from Picea sitchensis, assembly GCA_010110895.2. Taxonomy (NCBI): domain Eukaryota; kingdom Viridiplantae; phylum Streptophyta; class Pinopsida; order Pinales; family Pinaceae; genus Picea; species Picea sitchensis. The sequence continues at coordinate 40,432 of SNQJ01S0066287.1, read as the reverse complement.
TCCTTTCTTCATCAATACTCGCCACAGAGTGTTTTCCGCTAGTGCACTATTAAACATAAATATATTCCTCAAACCTTGGCCTCCAAATAACTTTGGTTTAGCTATGTCTTCCCACCTACAGAGGTGTATACGATTTTTAGCACTGCAACCCGACCAAAGGAAGTTAAAGATAAGTTGTATGATCTTGCTTAGCACTAAATTCAGAAGCACTGCAAGAGTCATCCAATAGACCAGTTGGCTTTCCAGGACATCTTTTATGAGAATATAGTGCCCACCAAGAGATAGCCACTTGTTACACCAATGATCTATCCTTTTTTTGAACTTTGAAATAAGCCACATCCAATCCTTTGTTTTGTAATTATTGGATTTCAAATAATATCCCAGATATCGGAATCCTGACTCGAGGTCCACTAATTTGTACTGGAAGAACTCCATAAATTTGTTTAAGAGGTCACCTTGAATACCAGAGTAATGAACAGTAGATTTGGACAAATTGCTCTCCAAACCAGTCGCTCGAAAGAAAACTTTTAAAAGTTCATCGATCACCTTCCATTCCTCTAAAGAAGCTCTGGTCATTAGTAGAACATCATCTACGAAAAATAGATGAAGGATCCTTACAATTCTAGAAACCTTTATGCCAAATAATTTCCCTTATGCCTGCCCTTTTTTTAACAATAAACTGAGACCCTCCATCACCAAGATGAATAATAAGGGAGATAACGGGAACCCTTGTCTCAACCGTCTACCTCTCTGAAAAAAGGATGTTGTCTCTCCATTTATTTGGACTGCATAAGTTGCACTGATCATACAACTCATGATCCAATTGGCAGTCATCAGTCCAAAACCCGATTGGATTAATATCATTCTAAGAAAATCCCAATTGATGCAGTCGTATGCCTTTTTTAAGTCAAGCTTCAGAACAAGAGCCTGTAACTTTTTCCTCTCAATGATGTGTAAGCATTCTCGGGCCGTCCCAATGGCATCTAGTATCTGTCTCCCTTTTAAAAACCCAATTTCTCTTCCGAGAGGGTTCAAGAGAGAATTGGTTTGATCATGTTTGCAAGTATATTTGCTATAATTTTATAGCACAGGTTACACAGGGAAATAGGTCTAAAGTCCCCAAAAGTCGTAGGTTTGTTGACTTTTGGGATGAGAACCAGACAAGTCGAGTTTAAAGCTTTTGTAACCACTCCCCTGCTCCCGGAGTCCTCTACCACATCCAGCAACTCATCCACTACCAACTCAAAGAAGTGGATAAAAAACTCCATCGTCCAACCATCAGGTCCTGGGCTTCTGTCCTTTGCAAATTCTTTAAGGACATCCCATATTTCCTCCCTTTTACACAGACTTTCAAGGAGAAGTGAATCTTCTTCAGTTAGTAATCGAGGGAAAAGACTGACTAAGGAAACCCGGTCTACAAAGTGAGTCTCAGATTCTACAAAGGTCCCTTTGAGATATCTAAGAGCCTCAAATAAGATCGCCTCATTTCCAAAATGGACCTAACCGCTCTCATCCTGAATTTCCCATATGTGTTTTTGGTTTCTTCTGAAACTTGCAAAATGATGAAAAAAAATGGTATTCTAATTGCCACTCTTAATCCAAATTGCTCGGCTTCGTTGTCTCCAAAGTTCGTCCTCTGCCTTTGATATGGTCATCGACCTCCCTACTCCTCAAGCCCATGGAGTTCTCCTGATAACACCCTAGTAGATCCTCCTCCAGCTTATCAAGTTTTATAAATTTTTAAGATCTTTGTTGTAGGGCCCATTTCTTGACTCTCTACTTAATCAATTTTAATTTTGCTACCAATCTCCTCTGAACCTTTGTCTCTAATAAAAAAGATCGATCCTTCCAAGTCTCATGTACTATATGAGTAAATTCAAATTCATACAGCCACGTCGAATTTAATTTAAACGGGTATGCTGAAGAATGAAAACTATGATCCAGTTGTAAAACGACCAGTGCATGATCCGATAGAAAAGGATATGCAACCCAGACTAATGTCTACAAAAAACATTCAAAAACTCACTCGATACGAAGACCCTATCCAGTCTTTTAGAAATGTTATCCGAACCCGATCTTCCATTCCTCTAGGTCGGAGCTAAAGCATCTGGGAGTATATCCACCAAGCCTACATCCATAAATAGCTCCTTGAAGTAATATGCCAGCGGATCCGGCTATGCTAAATCTCCCCATATTTCCCTGACACGCATGGTAAGATTGAATTCCCCAGTGGCTATCAGATTATTGTGTGCTAGTAAGCCACTAGCTACCACTTTATTCCAAAAAGCTCTTATGTCGTTACAAGGTCCATAAACATTTAGAAAAGAAATTAACTTCTTTTTCTCTAGGAGTGTACCTCTCAAATAAATACCACCACAACTTATGTAAGCAGTTAGGTCAAATTTTAAAGGATCCCAAGCCACCAGTAGGCCTCCAGACTTGCGTACAGAGCTCACAACACATATAAACCAATCAAGGCGAAGTGAATACATAAACGATCTAGCCTTCTATGCATCCACCAAAGTCTCTTGCAGAAATATAATATCAGGTAGAGTTCTAGAGAGCACTCTACACATGGAGGCAGATTTCAGGGGTCCCCCTACCCCTCTGATGTTTAAAGAAAGCAAAATCAGGATTTTTCCCTCGCCAGGGCTTTCATGCCTCTAAGCACCCCCAATGTCCGAAGTAGTCACAGAAATTAAATCTGGTGATAATGGATTTTTTTCTAGCACTACTTGTTTTGATAGGAGAAATTTCTAAGCCCAAACCTCTTGACCAAGCAAAATCATTAAGCGAACCCTCCCCTGACCGCTTCAACAGACCAACAGTGTGACTAGAACCCTCAATACTTATTGAAATATTGTAACTGCAAAGAGTATTCTATTTATTATTGATGTATTACTCATTAGATCAATCCCCTTTTGTGGATTGATCATGTCGGGCATTGTAAATGACCAAATCCCCTTTTGCGGATTGATCAAACCCTAATTATAATATGCAAAATGAGAAGTCGACCCCCATAATAAATTAAAGTGGTTCTAACCACCCAGAAAGAGAAGTCGGCCCTGCCAGTGAAAAGACACTTTGTTTCAACACCTGCAAGATTGTATAAATAAAGGAGGCCAACTCCTCATTTGTTCACTCACTCACTTGATCATCCAGAGCGCAAGTTTGGAGCTACAGTTGGAGAAGAAGGAAGAGAGAGAGAGGTGCATTACTTGGGAGAGGACTTTCTGTATTGTTTGGTTTATTCTCTTGACATTGTATTGGCTATATATATTAAGTTTTTGCTGGGTTTTCTCCCCCATGAGGGCTTCCCAGGATAAATGATGTGTCTCTTGTGATTGTGTTTCTCTCAGTGATCCTATATATGTTATGGTTATCTAGTAAATTGAAAAGAAACCTAATAATATCTTAAACTCTAACATGGTATTAGAGTTAAGCTGAAGAGAGCATCTTTCACAAGAAGAAGAAAAACGTCATTGTTGGCGTACATGAAAATTAGGGCCTTTTATTGAAGAGGAATTTCAGCCCAAGAGCCATCTAGAAAAGTGTGCCCTACCTCAAGGAACTCTTTGGCACCTTCGGTGCATCTTTTTAGTGGTTAGATCTCCCGAAAAGTGAAACCCTAGTTTTCACCAGTACTAGAAGTACCAGAAAACCAGAAGTACCAGGAAACCAGAAGTACCAGAAAACCATAAGTACCAGAAAACCAGAAGCACCAGTCCAGAAATCCGCTGGTCAAGTTTGAAGGAGAAAAAGTTGGATTTTCTGAAATCTAACCACACCAGGCTACTCGCCTAAGCCAAGCGCACCTCCTGGTAAGTTCAAAATTCAATTTTGAGCATTTTCATTTTTTGGTCATTTTTCTAGCTCCAGGTAAAAGATGTCTGCAAGCACTAAGCTTGTTGACAAGCTAGAAGGTATGGAAAACTTTCGTGCCTGGAAGTATAGGATTGGACTCATCCTTGAAGAGAATGACCTAGCAAGATTCATTAAAGAAGATGTACCAGAACCCGTCGATGCTGCAGATGAAGCAAAACACCAAAAGGACACAATAAGGGCCAAAATAATCATTGCATATTCTATCAAAGATCACTTGTTTCCTCAAGTATCTTCAAAGAAGACTCCAAAAGAAATGTTTGATGCCCTAACTAGATTATATGAAGGAAAGAACATAAGTCAAAAGATGAATCTAAGAACCCAACTCAGGAATACAAGGATGCAGAAAGGATAAACGATCCAGGAATATTTCTTTAGAATATCACAATTCAAAGAACATCTAGAAGCAATTGGAGATACTATAGATGAAGACGAACTCATAATGATGGCCTTTAATGGTCTCACAATACCTTAGGCTGCATTCATCCAAACTATTTGTGCAAGAAAGGAAAAACTATAATTTGACAGTCTTTGGGAAGAATGCATTCAAGAAGAATCAAGAGTAGCTAACCGAGAAGCTTTGCTATCAAGAGATGAAGATCAAGCCCTAGCTACTCACACTAAAGGAGGAAGAAAGAAGTCTTACTTCCAAAAATAAACTCATAAGGAGTCTCACCCCCAAAACAAATTCATACATAAAGAAACTCAACCAAAGAGATTCCAAAAGTTTCAGAAAAGACAAAGACGAGATTTCTCATCCTACAATGTTACCATTGTGACAAGATGGGACATATTGCAAAACATTGTCCAACTAGACGAGAAGGATACAAGAAGAAAAACAAGAGGTATCATGCCCATGTAGTTGAAGATGAAGAGCCACCCACAAAGATGATAAAAGAACGAATTGAAGACTATGTCTTAATTTCTGCCCTCTCAGGGTCAATATCACCTTGTGAGGACACTTGGCTCATTGATAGTGGTGCTTCCAAGCACATGTGTAACACATCCACTATCATTATTATTATTATTATTTATTTATTTTTAATCTCCCTCAAATGGGAAATCCCCCTTAGAGGAGGTTGCATTAGCGAGCTACCCATTCCCGATTCAATATTGGGGTTCGGGGTTTCTAAAATCAAAATTCATTC
>SNQJ01S0066287.1:10346-28427 GCA_010110895.2 Picea sitchensis | reverse complement strand
AGAAGGATGTCAACCCCTCATCGTCGTTGAACACATTGAGGACAATATGCTCCCTCTCCCCAATGTTGATCAGGTCAGCATAGACCACTTTTGCCTTGAGGCTTATCTCGTCCTCCCCTAATCTCAGATCCCTTCTTGCTGCGCTCATCAGTCAATCTCCTTAAATTTCCAATGACTAAACTCTCCCTGCCTATCTAGATAGTTGGTCAATAATTTCCTATCTCACCTGATTCGCTTCAGATCACAATCACAATCAAGTTTGTGGTGTTACCCAGTGGCTTTCTTCGTGCATATGGTACTAGATTGTTTGATTTTTGTTTCTTGATGTTATGACTAAATATTCATTGTGGAAGCCTTGCTTAACATCATATGGGTTAACTACAACACCTATTGGTCTTGCACTAGTTCTGAAACGCACTTTGGGAGAAGTTTGGTCCTTTTAGCTCCTAGACAGTGCTAAGCACACTGGACGTCAGTTGGTTGGTTTGGCAGATTTATAATTTTGTGTGATTGACACATAACCTCAGTATTAATGAGTAAATAAGGAGTTTGTACATCACAGATGACCCGAAAACTGACAAAATTAAATTTGGGTGAAGCATCAACGAAAGCAGGACCCAAACTTTCATTAAAAAACGTCTTTGAGTGCAATTTTTCGGCATCCGACAAAGTGAATTTTTCATCCCCAAAACAAGTTAATTGTATGATTTTGTCCATTATGATTCCAATGCAACTGACGGAATTCAATTCCAAGACCTGGAAGTTAGGTGGAGGGGAGGGCCCATAGCCCATGTGCCCCCTCCATGATGTCTAACTAACACATGCTCTTAAAACATTTAAATTAAACATTAATATTCACATGTATACACGAACCACCTAACGTTGATCCTATCTACCACTTTGGAAGACTTAATATCAACTCTAGCGCATGGGTCGGAGAATTTAGTACTAACTCCAGCGCTTTCCATCAAAGAACTTAATACTAACTCCAGCGCATGGGTCAGAGAACTTAGTGTTAAATTTTTGGGTAGCAACGAAAGATATTCTTATTGTATTGTAATTATTCATGTCAGCCCTATTGCACCTTTGTAAAGTGTTAAATGTATTTTATAAAGTGTCATTTTTCAAGTCGACCCTATTGTGCCAAAGTAAAAAGGTCAAATATATTTTATAAAGTGTATTTTGTAAGGTCGGCCCTATTGTTCCATAACAAACTGTCAGGTCAGCCTAGACCTAATTTTAGGCCGGCCAAATTATTATTCATAAGAGAGGCTAGCGCCTCATTTGGATAATGCACAACACAAGCTCTCAAGTGCAAGAGAAAAGTGCGCAAGTCTTAGAGGGAGTCGCTACTGCAGCCGGGAGGTGATTTTGTGGAGGATCTTAGTCTATCTTTGGAGTTTATCTTGGTTACGTGGTGTTCTACTCTTCCCTAGTCAAGGGTTGAAGAAGGACATTCTTCCTTGTTAGTTTTATCTTAGAGATAGGCATTGATCTTGGTTGTTGAATCTATATTGAATAAGTTTTGCTAGGTTTTTCGCCTAGAGGGTTTTCCCAGGGTAAATCTTGTGTATGTTGTAGATGTTATTCTTTCAATGATCCTTTATATGCAGTTATTGTGCTAATTGTTTAAAAGTTCAAGAACACTAATCTAATTAACTGCTTGAGATGAAAATTCAACATGGTATCAGAGAAAGCCTGAAAGAAGTCAGTTTCATAGCACAAAATAACTCGTTGGAGAAGCTAAGAGAACAAGAAGACTCTCTTAACCCTATCACACCTCTCCCTGTGTTTAGATTCTTAGTTTGACAAAGTTTTGTAAACTACAACTAGTGTTGCAACTGCTGAAATTGCCTGCAACTACACAAACCCTAGAAGGTGACATAATCCACCTTGTTGAAGGACGTTGGGAAAAATAAGAGCATATATGAACTCTCCCTAGGAGGGAACATCTATTCCCTGGATCATAATTCCAAAATTTAGAGTTTGAAAAATTAGGGTTTTCCTCATAAACCCTAGTCTTGGCAGCGACATAACTGAAGTTGGAACTAGTCACCTTGGCATAGCACTCTCTAGTAAGTACAAAAAACCTTTCCTTGAAAAGTTTTATCTTTTATTGTATTGTTCAAGCACATGATGGCACCTGGTACCAAGCTTGATGAGAAACTTGAAGGTGATGATAACTTTCGAGCATGCAAGTATAGAGTGATGCTCATTCTAGAAGAGAATTATCTAGAATATTTTGTAAGAGAAGAAGTTCCAGAACCTGATGAAGATGAGGCCAAAGAAAAATACAAAAAGAACCTAGTGAAGGCAAAGATAATCATTGTTGATTCCATCAAGGATCATTTGATCCCCCATGTCTCATCTTTGACAACTCCCAAGCAGATGTTTGATGCCATATACAGATTGTATAAAGGAAAGAACATCAATCAGAAGATGACCTCGAGAACTCAACTCAAGAGCGTGAAGATGCATAACTCAAAAACTATTTAGTAATACTTCACAAGGGTATCACAGATTAAAGAGCAACTTGAAGCCATTGGAGACAATGTAGAAAAATCCGAACTCGTTATGACCACCTTGAATGGTTTCCCAAGATCATGTGAATCTTTCATTCAAGGAATATGTTCTAGAAGGAAGCTTACGAAGTTCAACAGACTGTGGGAGGATTGCACTTAGGAAGAAGCAAGGCATGAGAAGAAAAACTAATTGATGGTGACCAAGCCTTAGCAACACATGCATGAAAAGGAAAGAGAAAGAAGGAGGATCATTCCCATTGCCACAAGAAGTCACACAAGAGCCAAAAGGACTACTCAAATATCAGATTCTACATTTGTCAGAAATTGGGACACATTGCAAGATTATGTCCCAACTCAAAAGATATGGTCAGAAAAGGAAAGTATAATATACATCACACTCATTCCATAGAAGATGACGAACCTTATCATAAGAGAGCTAAAGGAGATGAGTCAAGTGAAGAGTATGTTTTGATTTTAGCTCTTACCAGAACAATCACCCATGGAAGTGACACATGGATCATTGACAGTGGTGCCTCCAAGAACATGACCATATATAAGAAATCATTCTCAAATCTCATACAAAAGGATTCACCTCATAAAGTGAAACTAGGCAATGATTACTAGTACCTCATCAAAAGACTATGAGAAGCAACTTATAGATTGGATTTCGGAAAACCAATGAAGATGAAGGATGTGCTATATGTTCCTGGATTGAAGAAGAACCTCCTTTCCATCTCAACACTAGATGAGAAAGGAGTTAGAGTCGCATTTATAGACGGTGAAGTACTTATGTCACCAAAAGGAAAAACCATTGATGATACAATAGAGATTGGTGTCTAAGAAGGAGGATTGTACAAATTGAAGGGACACTCAGATTCAACACTTATACATAATACAATGACTCTGTGTGAACTATGGCATAGGGAATTCACTCATCTACACTACAAGGCATTATCGATAGTAAGCAAGATGGTGACAAGTTTACCAAAGATTCAAGTAAACCATGAAGGCATATACAAGGGATGCACACAAGGTAAGAATGTGAAGAACCTATTTCCAAACAATGACATCAAAGCAAAGGGAGCACTGGACATAGTACATTCAAATTTATGTGGACCAATGCCAACAAACTCATTAAGCAGGTATGTATACTATGTCTCATTCATTGATGACTACTCACGTAAAACTTGGATTTATTTCTTGAAAAATAAAAGTGATGTACTTAGAAAATTCAAAGAATTCAAAGCTCTTATAGAAAATCTCTCTGAAAAAAAAATAAAGACTCCGAGGTCAGACAATGGAGGAGAATTCACATATGATGAGTTCAAGACATTCTGCAAGGAAGTTGGGATTAAGAGGGAGCTCTCTACTCCCTACAATCCTTAGCAGAGTGGTATGGTAGAGAGAAAGAACATAACTATCATGGAAGCAGTGAAAGAAATGATTCATGATAAAGACTTACTGATGCATTTATGGGTAGAAGCAGTTAGGACTGTTGTATATGTGCAGAATAGAAGTCCTCACTGAGTACTTGGGAACAAGACACCAAAATATATTTTTACAGGTGAAAAGACAGAGGTCAACCATCTAAGAATATACGGTTGTCTAGTATATGTACATGTCCCCAAGGACAAGAGATCCAAGTTGGACCCTTCATGCAAGAAGGGTATCTTTGTCAGATACAGTGAAACATCGAAGGAATACAAAATTTACATCCTTGGCCACCGACAGATTGAGACTATCAGGCATGTTACCTTTGATGAGGATGCAACCTTTAATAGATCAAGACATAACCATATAGATGTGGTTCATGATGAGGAACCTGAAGTTCTAAAAGTTGAAGATACATATGCAAACAATGATGTAGTACCATAAGAACATGTTCCAGAAGAACAAAATGATGTGGTAGAACCAAAAATACCTGCAAATACAACTGCAAAGAAGAGAAGGCCAACTTGGGCTCGTGAGATTATTCATGATGCAAAAAAGTATGGAGCCCCAGATTGATTGTTCAGGGAAAGCAAGAAACCACGACCATATTCTAGTTATGTAGCATTTTTGAGAAACATCATTGATGCAGAGCCTACCAATTATGAACAGGTTGCAAAAAGGAAAGAATGGAAGGATGCCATGATTGAAGAATACCAATCAATCATAAAGAATGATGTCTGGGATGTGGTCCTGAGACCAAAGGAAAAGATTGTTAAGCCATAATATTGGCTCATTACCCCTTAATTGGGGCATATTATATTAGTAATGTTATTTTATTTATGTCATCTTTAGGTAATTATACCTCCTAGTCTCCTATATATACCAAGGAGACATTTTCATTTTGAATCATCTTGTACTTGAACATTTAAGTGGGGTAAAAGGAGGTTTCCCCTTTGAAGAGGCTTATTATCTGAAATGATCTCTTTTTCAAGGCGTTGAGTACTTTTTCTGAGGTTTTTCTATGCTATATTGATATTTTGTTCTTAACATATGGTATTAGAGCTCAAGGTCTTGGGGTTTCGCTGCTACATTTGAGACACCTTGGTATTTTCGCTATAACTTTTTTTGAACAACGTTTCAAAAGGAACGACTTGGAGGATATTTAGTAGAAGAATCAAGGTACATTGGGCTCAAAATTCAGATCCCGAGGCCTTATACTTTCAAAGATACAATTTGTAAAAGATAGGGTTCTGGAATCATCCTGAACTGAGTCATTGCGGAATTTTCACTATAAATTTTTTTATGTAACGTTTCAAACCTTGAACTCCGGAATATATTCACATAAATTAGTAAGGTATCTATGGTAAAAATTTAAGCTTCTGGTTCATCTCAAATTTGTAGATACACCCTGTGTAAGATAGGGTATCTGACTAGTCTCAAGAAGGCGTTCCAGGTAAAACAATCATAACTTCTTCCTAGAGTATCCAAATTGAGTGGGACTGGTTTCATTAGATCGTGGACAGTCTTTAGTATTTATGGTGTGAGTTTAAGAATTTTATATAAATTATTTTGTGTGGGGTACGCTATACAAGTGAGATCTCCTGGAAATGCCAAAAATCGACAAGTTGTGGGGAAGTTACCGTAAATTCTACTTGGCACATCCAATTTTGGTCAGACCTGTGGAATTGTAGAGAATAAATATCAGAGAAATACATAAAATAAATTTTCATACCCAGAAGGGCCGAAACTTGGGAGATAGAACAGAAGAAAGATTGTCTAGCAGAACCACCTCAAAATCAAGGTTCAAAAGTGATGTTTTTAGTATTTATGGTGTGAGTTTAAGAATTTTATATATAAATTATTTTGTGGGGTACGCTTATACAAGTGAGATCTCCGAAAAAGTACAAAAATCAGCAAGTTGCGGGGAAGCTGTCAGAATTCTACTCTTTATACATCCAATTTGGTCAATTGGAATTGTAGAGAAGAGATATTAGAGAAATATATAAAATAAATTTTCATACCCGTATGGCCGAAACTTGGGAGATAGAACAAGATAAATATTGTCTAGCAGAACCACCCTCAAAATCAAGGTTCAAAAGTGATACTTGAAACATGCCACCCAAAAGGAACTTCTACACCAAATAAGCCTGCACAATCCTACTTGCACCTTGGTGATGAAGGTGAAGAAATGCGAGCTAAAATGATTTCCATAAAAAGAAGATAGAACAAAAAGATGAATCCACAAGAGATGATGGAGGGTCAGTAAGGGGAGATCATGAAGCATTGAAAATTTACACAGAGAAGACACATGAAAGTGAAAAATGCATCCCATGAAATTCATGATGAGGACACAAGGAAGGTAGAATCAAGAATGGAGAAACTCCCAACCTTGGTTTCAAGACCAACCACGCTCCTAAGATTGATATGAGGAAGTTTGATGGGCAAGGACTCAATCACATGGATACTTCCAGATGGAGCAATTCTTTCATCTCCATAATGTGCCACATACTTGAAAAGGTACTAATTGGTTTCTATATTTAGAACCTAATCATTTGTATGGCATTGGTGGATTGTTCTCGCAAACCACTGCCACTTGGACAATTTTCACTAAGAAATGATAGCACACTATGAGGATACAAGGAGTACACCTTCTTTAGCCAATTGATAAATCTCAAGCAAAGGGTTCAATTTAATTGTTATTACTGAGAACTTCCAAAGATTGAATATAAGGTAACTGATATTCCCAGATGAGCACTTGATTGATGTATTCAGAACTCTAAAGGATAACATTCAACATGAGGTTCAGCTTTGGGAACCTAAATCATTGAGAATGCATTTAAGGTGGCAAGAAATGTTGAAAGTAAAATATGGTTATGGCTACTAGAAGGACCAATCCTAACATCTATAGAGAGAACAATGCTCCTTCTTCTAAAACACCTCAACCTACAAGGCCAACATCAACAATTGGAAGAAAGAAAGAAAAAGGTTTATGTTTTAATTGTGACAATAAGTATAGTTAGGGGAATAAATGCAGTGAGAATAGATCATTCTACATAGACTGTGAAGAGTGAATAAGAACAAGAACAAGAACCATCTCAAGATGGAAAACGTGAGAAGCAATTTACTCTGAAGAGTCAATTCCCACGATATCATGTAATGCATTGGTTGGAATTAACACTCAAACCCTCAAGATCAAGGATACATAAAGAAAAAGGGTAATAGTCCCAATTGATTCTCAAGCAAAGACATAACTCCATTCACTATAAATTAGCCAAAGCTCAAATTGCTTTGTATATCCAAGGCCAAGCCTAGCTAATGATTGCAGATGGAGGAACTACCAACTGCTCGTGAAATGCACAAGATCAATCTTACTATGGGGAATATGTAATGAATAGTCCATCGATTTCTATACCCATGGGTGGTGCAGACGTTGTAATTATAGGAATCTAATGGTTTACAATCATTAGGAACAATGGCTTTTAATTCTCAAGAACTTTTCATGAATCTTTTTCATTGAAGGAAAAGAAATTGAGTTAAGAGGTATCACAGGAAACCCAATATGCGATTAGTTCTAATGGCATGACAAAATTATTGGTGGGGCAAGACATCATACAAGATACAACTATGCTCACTATATGTTCAAACATCTAAGCCATATATTCCTCAAGATCTCCAAAGGATCATTGATAAGCCGCTCCAAAAGTATCGAAGATATTCCCAAAGGTCTTCCACCCAATTAAATCATGATCATGAAATTCACCTAATCCATGGAGTGTTCCTCCTAACATTAGGGCATGTAGACACTCCCCACGCCTGCACAAAGGAAATTGATGCATAATAAATAAATGCTAGAGGTTGCACATAGACGAGCCAAAGTTCTTACTCTGCACCAGTTGCAATGGTATTCAAGAAAGATAGCTCATGGTGTATGTGTCCAAGATTATAGAGAGCTCAACAAGATCACTATTAAAGATAAGTTTCATTCGGGCCATTGATGAATTGCCAGATGAACTACATGGAGCACCCATTTCACCAAACTGGATCTCCGCTCAGGTATCATCGATTAGAATGAAGAAGAAGATATCCCAAAAATAGACTCAACTCATGAAGGCCATTGTGAATTTTTGTCATGCCTTGTATCTTACAAATGCACCTTTCACATCCAAGGGTTGATGAATTCTACTTCAAGCCCTTCCTTCAAAAAATTCCAGGTATAGCATTTTGATGATATACTAATCTATAGCAAGTCTTGGGAGGACTGCGCTACATGCTGACAAGGTACTACAACTACTAAAGGAGCAACAACTATATGCCAAACCATCCAAATGTTTTTGTAGCAAGGAGGCAGAGACGGGGTCATATTATATCTCATGAAGGTGCTGGACAGTAGATCCTAATGATTAAGGCCATGATGGAATGGCCGATACCAAAAACATTGAAGAATCTTAGAGGATTTGGCATATAGTTACTACCGTAAGTAAGTTTGTTCGAACTATGGAAGAATAACAACATCCCTTTAACGACACTAACTATCAAGGATGCATTTTCATGGATCAAAGGCAACTAAAGATTTTGAACAACCTAAAGAGGTGATGTGTGAAGCTCATGTCTTGACCACTACAAACTTCAAAAACCCTATTGCAGAATGATGCTAGCCGAGAAATGGAATTGCGCTGTCCTACGCAAGAAGGCTGAAGGCCCCCGCTTTGAAAGTCGCACCACTAAGGAAAGGACTTACACAAACCCATTTAAGAGAAGGAATGATGGCAATACTACATGCATTGAAGAAATGGCATCCTTAATAATAAGCAGGGCACTTCAAGGTCAAACAGATCATGATAGTCTTAAATACTTTTGGAACAAAGACTATTTTCATAAGAACAAATAAAATGGGCGACCAAGATATTAGGTTGTGATTTTGAAATTATCTATAAAAGGGGATTACAAATGTTGTGGCAGATGCACTCTCAAGAAAGGATGAAGATGTTGAGGCCTTTCTATATCTTATCTCAATCATCCAACCCGAATGATATTGAAGGCAAGTGAATGAAAGAATGACAAAAACGGTGGACTCTCATTCAAAGGTTGCAAATGTGATTCTAGTGCATCGATACATTTACATGGAAAAATGATTCACTATGGTACAAAGATCATGACATTTATGTAAGAACTCCCAAATCAAACAAAAGGTACTATTGAATTGCACACCTCTCCAATAAGGGGGAACTCGAGATTTTGAAAAACCTACCATAGAGTCAAGAAGAATTTTTTTTTTTTTGGGATGGCTTTAAAAATTGATGTTCAAAGGTTTGTGACAAAATGTCCTGTCTTTCCATCAAAATAAGGTGGAAATAATTAAGAACCCAGGTATTTTACAAACATTATACATCCCAAGTCAGCAATGGGAGAAGGTTTCCCATGGATTTACCATGTATACCAAATCCAAGGAAAGAGTGTCATCATGGTGATTGTTGATAGAGGACTAAGAGGTACACTTTGTGCACCCTCTCGTCCCTTCAAAGCTAGTGCAATTACACCGCATTCATGGAGATAGTCAAAAAGCTACATATGCATTCAAAGATTACTTGTGGGTGACAAAGATCCCATCTTCAATCGACATTTCCTGGACATAATTATTTTCTTTGTTTGGGTATCAATTGGCTCATCTCATCCTATCATCCCTTAACTGATGGACAAACCGAGATAGTGAACAAATTTCTCGGAAGGCTACTCTTCGCTGTTTGTCTTTGATAAACAAACACAATGGTCTTTCAAATGGTTACCTTTTGCTAATGGTGGCATAACACTTCCTTCATACCTGTACGAAATGACACCATTTATGGCATTTTATGGATACCACCTCCTTCCATCACTTCTTCTCTAAAGAAAAAATCTAAGGTTCAAGCACGGAAGATCACATCAAGAATCAACAACTAGTTCTCCAAATCTTAAAGGTGACAACCTAACCATGGCACATAATCTTATTGAAACAAACAACCAGATCAACATCAGAAAGGAAAGAAGTTTTGAAATAGGGATTGGGTGTTTTAAGACTGAAACCATACAAACATATGCGTCCTCAAGCAAGCCAAGAAGGATAATAAATTATCAAAGAAAATCACTATGGCCTCTTATAAGGTGTTGCAAAGATTGGTACTATGGCATACAAAATTGGAGCTAGCTCCGATCTTCACGAAAGTACACCTGCTTTCATGTTTCCATGCTTAAAGAAGGTTATAAAGATAAGATCCCAAATTCAAACTATATTGATAGAACCTGACGAGGAAGGAAACATCATATTGGACCCTAAAGCCATCACTCTACTACTGAATTCTAACCGAGGAATAAATCCATTTTAGAGCATCTCATTAAATGGAGGAAACTATCAATGGAAGATTCCAGACTAAAGATGAGCGCCTTATACGTACATCCAGAGTTACTCAAGAATTGGCGACAACACTTGTCTCAAGGAGGCTGTTGTCTTAATATTGGCCTCCATTACCCCCACTGTGCATTATAATAGTAATGTTATTTTATTTATGCCTGTTTTAGGCCACATGTAATTATACCCCTAGTCTCCGCTTTCTATATATACCAAGGAGACATTTTCATTTTGACATCTTGTAATTTTCTTGTACTTGAACATTTAAGTGGGGTAAAAGGAGGTTGCCCCCTCGAAGAGGCTTATTATCTAAAATTATCTCTTTTTCAAGGCATTGAGTACTTTTTCTGAGGTTTTTCTATGCTATATTGATATTTGGTTCTTAACAAAGACAATTGTCGGTTCCAAGTGGATTTACAAGATAAAGCATGCAGCAGATGGCAACATAGATAAGTACAAGGCAAGGTTCGTGGCATGAGGTTTATTCCAGAAAGAAGGAATAAATGATGAGGAGACATTTTCTCTTGTGGCGAGATACACTTCGATTAGAACCATTCTTGTGATTGCTGCAATAATGAAATGGAAGGTACATCAGATGGACGTGAAGACAACCTTCCTAAATTGCATAATAGAAGAGGAATTGTATGTGGAGTAGCCACAAGGATTCGAGCCACATGACAGGTAGTCATTTGTGTGCAGGTTGAAGAAAGCCTTGTATGGGCTGAAGCAAGCTCCTAGAGCTTGGTATTGCAGAATAAACAATTTCCTGATGATCTTGGGTTTCACCAAGAGTACTGAAGATTCCAATATTTACTTCAAGGTTTCATACGGTGAACTTGTGATATTGCTACTATACGTGGATGATCTATTTCTGATAGGAAACGAGAATCTCATTACTGATAATAAGAGGAAACTTGTTGTATAATTCGAGATGAAGGACCTAGGCATGAGGCATTTACTTATGAGCTTGGGTTTCACCAAGAGTACTGCAGATTCCAACCTTTACTTCAAGGTTGAAGATGGTGAACCTGTGATATTACTACTATACGTAGATGATATGTTTCTGATAGGAAACGAGAATCTCATTGCTGAGAATAAGAGGAAACTTGCTTCAAAATTCGAGATGAAGGACCTAGGTATGATGCATTACTTCTTAGGTCTGGAGGTATGGCAAAGACTGGATGGGATTTTCCTAAATCATGGAAAATATGTAGTGGATATCCTGAAGAGGTTTAGGATGTTGGACTATAAGGCCATATCTACACCGATGGTGGTGAACTTGAAGTTTCTGTGATACAACTAAAGAGACAATGGACTCCACCATATATAGACAGATGATTGGTTCATTAATGTACTTGACGAACATGGGGATAGATATATGTTTTACAATGAACACATTAAGTTGGTACATGGTTGAGCCTAGACATGTTCACCTGATTGTGGAAAAACATGTGATGAGGTACCTGAAGGGTACAATTGATTATGGACTCAGATATATCTCGGATCGTGAGATAAGATTGCAAGGCTACATAGATTCAGATTGGGAAGGCAGTGTCACAGACCGAAAGAGTACATCCAGATGTTGCTTTAGTTTGGGATAAATTGTGATATCATCGATCAATAGGAAGCATACTTGTGTGGCGCTTAGTTTTACAGAGGCAGAGCATGTAGCAGTGTGTTCATCCTGTGGTGAAGCAGTATGGCTTCAGAAGATTATTACATGATTGTTTGATCTCGAGTTGGAGGTGACTTGTATTTTTTGTGACAACCAGAGTTGCTTAAAGTTTTCAGAGAACCCACTATGCCAATAAAGGTCCAAGCATATCGAGATCAAGTACCATTATATCCGAGAGATGGTACAAAAGGGAGCAATGAAGCTCCAATATGTTCCTACTGATGAGCAGGTAGAATAAGTGTTGACTAAGGCTCTATCGAGAGTGAAGTTTGAGTACTTCAGAGACAAGCTTGGGGTGGTCTAGAAGGAATTTCCTGCATGAGAGGGAGTGTTGTGTTACATATGTGATACCAGGTGCATTGTAGTGTGGTGGAGTAACAACAGGTTCATGTTCAAGCATTGACTGTGGCACCAGTCATCCTGACCTCACCCAAGGTCAAAAGACACAGATCCTTCGGGGAGGGCGTGTGTTCCCAACTTCAGGAAGTGTAAATCACGGATCCTTTCGGGAGGGCGTATTTCCTTGATAGATGGAGGGCCAACATGTGTGGTTGGAGGATGACTAGCCTAGGGCTAGTGGTCGGGCTCTAGGCTAGATGATTCCTAGCATGAGGCTAGATGGGTAGTGTGTGCACACTACATCATCTAACCCTCATGGTTAGATTTATGGTCTATGTGGGGCTAGAGGACTGGTGCGAACGAGGGGACTAGCCTAGGGCTAGTGGTCGAACTTTGGGTATGACAGTTCTTAGCGAAAGCTAGGTTCCCAACATTGTGTGAGTTAGAAGAAATCCCTACCATGACTGTTGAGCCCACTAATAACATGTTGGTAATGTATAGGATGCATTATGTATAGTTGGAAAACTTCCTATTACATATATATTCATGAAAAGACATCAAGACAATGACCAGGCATGCATAAGCATAGAAGCAATGATGATGATCCTGTCAAGAAGAATACCTTCCTCGCTAAGAGGGAGTGTTAAATTTTTGGGTAGCAGTGGAATATATTATTATTGTATTGTAATTATTCATGTCGGCCCTATTACTCCTTTGTAAAATGTAAAATGTATTTTATAAAGTGTCATTTGTCAAGTCGACCCTATTGCGCCAAAGGGAAAAGGTCAAATATATTTTATAAAGTGTATTTTGTAAGGCTGGCCCTATTGTTCCCTAACAATCTGCCAGGTCGGCCCAAACCTAATTTTAGGCTGGCCAAATTAGTATTTATAAGAGAGGCTAGCACCTCATTTGGATAACACACAACACAAGCTCTCAAGTGCAAGAGAAAAGTGCACAAGTCTTAGAGGGAGTCACTACTGCAGCTGAGAGGTAATTTTGTGGAGGATCTTGGTCTATCTTTGGAGTTTATCTTGGTTATGTGGTGCACTACTCTTCCTTAGTCAAGGGTTGGAGAAGGATATTTTGCCTTGTTAGTTCTATATTGGAGAGAGGCATCGTTCTTGGTTTTTGAATCTATATTGAGGAAATTTTCTGGGGTTTTCCCCTAGAGGGTTTTCCCAGGGTAAATCTTGTGTATGTTGTGGATGTTATTATTTCAATGATCCTTTATATGCAATTATTGTGCTAATTGTTTAAAAGTTCAAGAAAACTAATCTAATTAACTACTTGAAAGGAAAATTCAACACTTAGTACTAACTCTAGCTCTTGCCATCAAAGCACTTAATGTTAACTCTAGGGTTGGCCATCGAAACACTTAACGGTAACTCCAACACATGTACAACCGATCAAAATTTTCTTAGGTTGATTTTTGGATATGGAAACATCGATGTGGAGGGGTAAACTCATGACCCCCTCCATGTGGTGAACAAGTGTGTATATATGAGTTCATATATAAGAGTGAGTAGGGAGGGGGTGTAGTCACACCACCCCTCCCCATTTATTTTTGGTAAAACATCATAATATTTCATGGAGCGGAAAGGAGAAGGGGTGTGGCATGCCACCCCCTTCCCCTCATGATTAATATTTTGTTATATAATATTAAACAAATAAACCATGACATGTAATGAAAAGTGAGGTGGAATGAGAGGAGGGACCAATCCTCATTTTAACATTTTTTAATTATTTTTTGAAATCATTTATTTTAAAACCAAATTTTCCCTATCTCATGAAATTATTTAAAATCACTTTCAAACCAAGCACTATCACAGGAAACCAAGTCAAATGTACGATGAATCAATCTCAGTGGGTCCACAATGAATGCATGACAATGATATAGAGATAGAGTCTAGACTTATAATTTGCAACGACCATTTTCCCAAAGAACTTAGATGAATGTGCACCAACACGATCACTCAGAGAAGCTATCAAGATTGGCTCCAGTTCACTTTCGATGAATTTCATAACTCAACCTCCATATTTCTCCCGACCAGGTTCATGGCTTAACTATTAAATTTAGAGCAACTATTAAGTTCTTTTCAATTTACTAGACAGTAATAGTAGAAGCAGGATCACTAAAAGATACACAATCACAAGGTACACAACATTTATCCTGGGATGTTGGGTATGTGTTATATTCTTTGCACGAGTAGTATATTATGCATTGCATCGGGCGTGCATGGGGGGTTTTGGGTTTTTTTCCTCGGGAAACGTGTCGCATTTTTGGCTGGTTTTTCAGCACATGGTTTTTTGTCAATGGTTTTCTATTTCTGGTTAAGGAATTAGGGTTGTTGACTAATCCAAGTCATTGGGTTATGGTTTTGGATGCTGCTGGATCCTATATGTATATTGTAATGTAAACAATGTATCATTATGAATGAATATAGAATATGATGGTTTTCTCAGTTTTGGGTTTCTAGGGGAAAAATCTCTATGTAATGTTTGTATTTTCCATTGTATATTTTCTATTCTTTCATTGAAAATTTGTTTGCAGTAAATATTGTACAAGGTGAAAATCTACATTTGGTATCAGAGATTTGTTGGCTTCAGGGGGACGCCTTTGTGGTCAAGGTTTTGGCTCGGGACTGTGATAAGCCTTGATACAGTGGGAGATCTGTGGTATTGATTTTTCTGGTGAAAAGAAATGGCAAGCAATTCGAAGATGGATATCAAGAAGTTTAATGGGAAAAGTTTTGAGCTATGGAAGCTCAAGATGGAAGATCTGTTGGTGGATAGAGATCACTGGATCACGGTAGATCCAGGTACTGCACCTACATGAACTTCAACAGATGACTGTAAAAAGTTGGATCGAAAGGCAAAGAGCACAATCCAACTATGTCTATCAGGTTTAGTATTATTGAATGTGTCAGAGGAAGATACAACCAAGCATTTATGGGATAAGTTGGGGAAGTTGTATCAGTTTAAGTCCCTAGTAAATAAACTATTCCTAAGAAAGAAGTTGTATAACCTGAGGATGAGAGATGGAGACTCGGTGGTAGAGCATTTGAACACCTTCAATACTGTGGTAAGTCAATTTGTATCTGTTGAGATTAAAATTTCAGATGAAGATAAATTTATCAATTTACTATGTTCTTTACCAAACTAGTGGGATAGTCTGGATTTGGCCATAGGTAGTAATACAATTGCCTTGAAGTTTGATGAAGTGGTCTCATCCTTATTGTCGGAGGAGATGAGATGAAAGAATATGGAAGGACAGAGCACAAACACATTATTTGCAAGAGGATGTTCCCAGGAAAGAAATAGATCTAAGTTCTCAAGTGGGAGATCTAAGTCCAAGGGTAGATATAAATCTCCCAGAAAGTTTGTAAAGGTATGCTAGAGATGTGGAAAAGAAGGGCACTATAAGAAGCAATGTAGATCCAAAGTTGAGAAAAACAAGGGATCTGAAGAATCTCCTTCTACAGAAGAAAAGACATCCAATGAAGAAGGAGGGGATGTGTAATTGGCTTCTTCAAGCACACATGTATATCATGAGGCATGGTTGGTTGACTCAGGTGCATCCTTTCATATGAATCCCCACAGGGAGTGGTTATGTGAATATGAAAAGTATGATGGAGGTAATGTTTTCTTAGGTGATGATTCGACAACCAGAATCATAGGATGAGGAAAAGTCAAGTTGAGGCTCATAGATCGAAGGATTAGAACACTACTTAGTGTTCTGCACATCCTAGGTTTGGCCAAAAATTTGATTTCTGTAAGCAAAATGGACGATGCAGGGGTAAAAACAATATTTGAAAAGGAAACCTGCTGGATGGTTCGAGGAGCAATGGCACTATTGAAAGGAGTTCGGTTTGGAACTCTGTATAAGAGGCAAGAAAGAACTATTAGTGATGGGTGTAATAGTTCCATTGCTCCTGATATTGGAGTTGAAGAAGAAATAACTCATACAGTCTCTGGAGAAAAGGTTATGTTGTGGCATCAAACACTAGGGAATATTGGAGAGAAGGGTCTTTGACTACTACACAACAAAGGTACGGTTGAAGGTATGTCTAACTGCTCTCTGGATTTTGATTTATGTGAACATTGTGTATATGGGAAACAAAATTGAGTAAGATTCCCTTCTGGTGCAACGAGGGCAAAATGATTTTTACAACTAGTTCACAATGATGTTTTTGGACCTGTATCAGTTCCATCATTGGGAAAATCTATGTACTATGTCTCATTTATAGATGAATTCTCGAGGAATACTTGGACATATTTCCTCATGAATAAATCTGAAGTCTTTGATAGGTTTAAAGAGTTTAAGACTCTTGTTTAGAATCAAACATAGAAAGGAATTAAGGTGACGAGGATAGATAATGGCAGAGAGTTTTGTGGGAATGAATTTGAAGAAATCTGTAAGAAGTGCAGTATACAAAGGCAGAAGACTACTCCATATACACCTCAGTAGAATGGAGTTGCAGAAAGGATGAACATGACACTAATGGAAAAAGCAAGGTGCATGCTCAGTGGTGCCGAGTTAGGGCAAGAATTTCGGGCAGAGGCAGTGGGTACTGCATGTTACCTGGTCAACAAATTACCCCCATTAACGCTGGATGAAAAGACTCCACAAGAGGGATGGATTGGTAAGAAACCTTCTCTCACACATCTCAAGGTATTTAGGTGTGATGCATATGTTCATGTTCCAAAGGAAAACAAGAGTAAGCTATATAAGAAGGCTGGAAAGTGTATCTTTATTGGATATAAAGATGGTATCAAAGGTTATAAGATTTGGAACCCAGAAACTAAGAAGGTAGTGTATAGCCGAGATGTGGTATTTAGATAAATGAAGGATGTTGTTAAACAAGAAGTCTTACCAAGTAAGGAAGAACTAGAGAAAATAGAGTTTGATTCAAAGGATGATGAATCAGACTCTACAGAAGAACAAGAATCAAAAGAAGAAGATCCTCATACTCCAGTATTGAGGAGATTAGTTCGAGAAACAAGGCTACCGAAAAGGTATACTCCATCTGATTTATGTTCAAATTGTTTTTTGTATATTACTGATGATGATCCTAGAACTATCAGGGAGGCAGTGGATTCAGAGGATGGAAATCTCTGGAAAAAGGCCATGGATGAAGAAATGGCAGCCTTGGATAAGAATGAGGCTTGGGATCTAGTGGAGTTGTCGACTGAAAGAAATCCCATTTGTAGCAAATGGGTATTTAAAAAGAAGTTGAATGTAGAAGGAAAAGTGGAGAAATACAAAGCTTGGTTAGTAGCAAAGGGTTATTCCCAGGTTGAGGGAATTGATTTTGGTGAGATTTTTTCTCCTGTTGCCAAGTTAACCTCTATAAGATTTATGTTATTTGTTGTTGCTGCATTTGATTTTGAAGTATAACAGATGGATGTGAAGACACCATTCCTACATGGGGATTTGGAAGAATAAATCTATATGAAGCAACCAGAAGGTTATGTTGTGAAGGGAAAGAAGGAGCTGGTATGCAAACTAAAAAAATACCTGTATATTTTAAAACAATCACTAAGGAAGTGGTATCAAAAATTTGATACTTATATGCTGGGACTTGGCTTCAAAAGGAGCAAAGAGGATCATTGCGTGTATTTTAAATTAATTTGTGATCATTTGATTTATTTGGTCTTGTATGTGGATGACATGTTGCTGATAGGAAACAACAAGGAGATTATCCAGGATGTGAAAACTCAGTTGTCCA
>SNQJ01S0066287.1:0-10336 GCA_010110895.2 Picea sitchensis | reverse complement strand
GCGAATGCGAGTAGCCATCACATCTCTTCTCAGAGATAAGCTGCCACCATTCTAACGAGTCTTTCACTCTATATTTTTACAGTTTCTATACATTTATTTCATTAATAGAAATCATGTATTACTGTATATCTATGTTTATGGTTCCATCTCTAATACATTTCTGTTATATTATTAAATATCTGCGATATATCTGTGCATTTCTTTATTATATCTCCGCTCTCATTTCGTGCCGAAAATAATTCAGATCATTGATCTATAAGATAATAGCTCAATAATAAGCAGAATATTATTTGGAGTTACAATATTTCAACACTCCCCCTTAAAAAGAAGGGTATTCTACAATATCATCAAGAGAGAGAGAGAGGGAAGCAACATCAACAACATCTGGAACATTGACTAGCATATCTATAAATCATCAAAAAAATTTCTGATCATCATTCACAACATGGAGTTGGAGTATCATCATCATTGTTCACAACATGGAGCTGGAACAATATCATCATAATCGTTCACAATATGAAGTTGGAACCTGAAACATCAACATCAGTTAGCATAAAATCAATAACAACAACATCAATAACATCATCATCAACATCATGAGGTTGGAACAAAATCATCACAACACGAGGCTGGAGCAACATCATCACAACATGAGGCTGGATCAACAACATCATCACAACATGAGGTTGGAGCAACAACATCATAATTATCATAAGGAAACTGAATGAGGCAGGTGTATCAACAACTTTTTTGGTACTCTGACAGTCCCTAGGGATCTACCTAGGAATCATAATATTCTCTAGGATATAAAATCCTAACAGAGTTACCACGTGGTACTTTGACAGAATGTCCTTACCGGACCTTCAGGATCTTCTCAGGAATCACAAGATTCCCTAGGATTATAAAAATCCTAACGGAGCTACCACTACTGGCCATAGCTACCATATACATGCACAAGTACTCTCATAGACTATCCTTACCAGACCTTCAGGATTTGTCCAGGGATGATCAGTTCCCTAGGATATAAAATCCTAACTAAGATACCCACTATTGGTCAAGATACCATAGTATCATCAACATCACTCCCCCTTTCGAGGGAGGTCCTTTCAGACTATACCAATCTTGTCTCGAAAGTGATCAAACTTTACACAAGACAGAGGATTGGTCAACACATCTGCAACCTGCTCATTTGTGACAACATATTGGAGATTTATAGCTCCCCTCTTCACCATATAATGAATTTAGTGATATCAAATTTCTATGTTCTTTGACTTGTCATGGAACACATGGTTCTATGACATATTTAGGCAACTCTAGTTATCACATAGAATCATAGTTTATTCCTTCTCTAGATCAAATAGAGATGTCAACAACTCCCGAAGCCATATGGCTTCACAACTGACGGAACATGCAACAATGTATTCCACTTTTGTCGTGCTGAGAGAAATAATGGATTGCTTCCTACTCTGCCATGAAGTCATGGATGACCCCAGACTAAAACAACATCCTGAAGTGATCTTTTTGTCAGAAACACTTCCAACCCAATCTGAATCGGTATAACCAATGAATTTGAAGTCATGATTTCCGTTATAACTGAGACCAAAGTCCAATGTACCCTTAAGGTATCTCATCATATGTTTTTCAGCAACAAGGTGAACACATCTAGTCTCTACCAGATACTGACTCAAGGTGTTCACAACAAAAAATATATCTATTATGGTATTCGTCAGATACATCAATGATCCAATGATCTATCTGTACAGTGTAGCATCAACCAATTCTAACGAAGTATCAACCAGGAGCTTCAACTTTGTTTCCATGGGTGTGTTCATGGATTTAGACTCCAACATATCAAACGTCTTCAATATTTCAATTGCATACTTCCCTTGGTTAAGGAAGAGGTTCTCTAGGCTCTACCAAACCTCAAGACCTAAGAAATAGTGCATTAGTCCTAGGTCTTTCATCTCAAATTCTGTAGAGAGCTTCTTCTTACAATTAGTGATGAGATTTTCTTCTCTAGTTAAGAATAAGTCATCCACATACAACAAAAATATAAATGGCTCATCATTCATAACCTTGAAGTAAAGGTTAGAATCAACTTTACTCTTGGTAAAGCCCAAGCTCGTCAGGAAACTATAAATTCTTCCATACCAAGCTCTAGGAGCTTGCTTCAATCCGTACAAAACCTTCTTCAACCTATAGACATGAGTCTTTCTATCTTCAACTTCAAACCCTTGAGGTTGTTCTATATACATTTCTTCTTTAATGATTCCATTTTAGAAGGTTGTTTTCACATCCATCTGGTGTAAATTCTATTGAATTTGAATGCTTAGCTCATGCAAATGTAGTTTATTTCAATTTAGCATGTACTTGAACCATAAACAATGCAACAATAACATATACAAAAGCTGCAGTAACCAAGATAACAAGAAGAATAACCATGCACAAGAACACAAGAGTTTATGCTGGGAAAAACCCAACAATCCTTTGCTATAGAGTCAAGATAAGATCCCCCACACCATGAGCCCTAGAGCACACAAGAGGGTGATCTATGACCTAGAAACTTGCGCCTAAGAGAAGTGCACACTTCAACCATACAACTATCTTGAGAGAAGGTTACAATGAAGTATGAGTGAGTGAGATCCACAATGGGGATCTACTCTTATTTATACAAGACCTAGCACATAAAGAGGCCGTGTCTATTGGCACAATAGGGCTGACCTATACAACTCAGAAATATAATTAATTTTTACACAATATTAATTATCTTTTACATGGTGGGCACGACTTGTACCCTTTACACAATTAGGGTTAAACCAAATCTTAATCTCAGACAATATAAAAAGGGATACACACATCCTCTAGTGCTCATCCACTGGGGATGCGTCCACATGTGCTCAACCATAGGGACGTCACTCTTAATAGATCAACTCAACTAAGTCCATAGGAGTACCATCTGGAGAGCCATCTCAAGTCGACTCAACTAAGTCCATAGGAGTCTAACATGAGACCATATCAAGTTGTCTCAACTTAGTCCAAAGGAGCACGACAAGATACCACACATCATACCAACTCATTCTAGAGGAGTATGACACAGCCATCACATGGGATCTCTCACAGATCATTTCAACTTAGTCCAGAGGAGAACGACCTGGAGAATGTCTCATGAAGCTGCAATTAATAGCAACTTCCACTTCATCTTAGTTGTAAGGGCTATGATGGTTCTGATAGAAGTGTATCTGGCTACATGAGCAAACGTCTCTTCATAGTCAATGCCTTCCTTTTGAGAAAATCCATGAGCTACAAAACTTGCTCTATGTTTTTCAATACTTCCATCAACAACATGTTTTATCTTGTATAACCATTTGGAAGATACCACATATTTTCTCTTCGGTCCGATGACTATTTCCCATACATCATTCTTTATAATTGATTGGTATTCTTCTGTCATGGCATCTGCCCATTCTTTCTTCTGAAGGCTTCTTCAAAGTAAGTAGGCTCCTTATCTATGAGATCACACATCAAAGCCATATAACTGGAGAATGGATTAGGTTTCTTGACTTGTCTCATTGTTCCTTCTTGGGCACCATACTTCTCTCAATCTTGAATAAGTTCCCTCATCCAAGATGGCTTTCTCTTGTGAGAGATCATCATCTGGGGAGGTTCTTGAGATTATATCGTATCATGATCTTCTTGAATCTCATCATCAGGGGAAGCTGTGACTTCCCTCATTAATTATGCAACTTTGGGAGCTACAGGCTCTTCTTCATATACTTCTTCAAGCTGACATATCCTTGATTTCTTGAGTGCTGCATATTCATCAAAGGTTACATCTTTGTTGATCTAAATATGATGGTAACCTAGTATGTAAATTCTGAAGGCCTTTGATACCTCACAATATCCAACAAATATTCCCTTCTTTCCTAAAGGGTCCAACTTGGTTCTCTTCTCTTTCAGAATGTGTACAAATATTGGACATCCAAATATCTTGAGATGGCTTACTTATGGCTTCTTTTCAGAGAACATTTCTTCAGGGGTTTTGAACCCAAGTGCACTATGGGACAATATGTTTTGTACATACACTATTGTTCTTGTTTCTTCTTCCCATAAGTGCATTGGAAGATCTTGATCATGGATCATAGTCTTCACTGCTTCCATTATAGTTCTGTTATTTCTTTCTGCTACACCATTTTGTTGAGGATTGTAGGGAGTGGTGAGCTCCCTCTTAATCCTAACATCTATGCAAAAGGTTACAAACTCTTTTGAGGTGTATTCTCCTCCATTATCTAACCCGAGTATCTTTATTTTTCTTTCATAAATATTCTCTATCAAGGATTTGAATTCCTTGAATTTCCCAAACACTTCATCTTTTGATTTCAAGAAGTAAACCCAATTATTGTGAGAATAGTCACCAATAAATGACACATAGTATACATACCCATTAAGAGAGGGTTGTGGAATTTGGCGACATACATTTGAGTGGATGAACTCCAAGACTCTTTTTGCTTTACTATCGCTCTTTGGGAAAAGATTCTTTATATTCTTTCCTTGTACACAATCATTGCACACACCTTCATGGTCAACTTTGAAATCTTGTAGACCTGTAACTTCTTTGCTCACATATGGTAAGGCCTTGTAGTTTATGTGAGATAGTCTTCTCTACCAAAGTTCACATGGACTCTCAGTGGAGTGAGTCAAGGTTGCATCTGAGTGACCTTTTAATTTATACATGCCACCTTCTTTTGTTCCAATAACAATTGCATCTTCTATGGTATTTCCTTTAGGCCACATAAAAACTTTACCATCTATGAATGCAACCCTGAATCCTTTCTTATCTAAAGCTGAGATAGAAAGAAAATTCTTCGTCAAACCTGGTACATATGGTACATCCTTCATCTTCATTGGGGTCCCTGAATCAAGTTTGTAAGTGGACTCTCCCACTCCTTTGATATGGTACTGGTAATCATCTCCAAGTGTAACTTTCTAGGGAAAGTTATTTTCTGTGAGGCTAGTGAGAATGTCTCCATGACCTGTCATGTGCTTAGAAGCACCACTATATATGAGCCAAGTATGCTCTCCAGGTGACACCGATCCTGAGAGGTCAGAGGATAAGACATAGTCTTCAATCTTTTCCTTAATCATCTTCATGGGTGGCTAATCATCTTCGGTTGCATGGGCATGGTGTCTTTTGTTATTTCTATTCTTGTATTCTTCTCTTATAGATAGACAATTCTTAGAAATATGTCCCATCTTGTCACAATGGTAACATTGATAAGAGGAGAAATCCTTATCTCTTCTTTGACCTTTCTGAAACTTCTGGAATCTCCTTGGAGGGTGAGATTCTTTATGGATGAATTTATTTGGGGAGTGAGATTCCTTATGTAGGTGGGTATCCTTCTTGAATTGAGACCTTATATTTACTCCTTTAGCATGAGAAGCTAGGGCTTGATATTCATCCCTTAATAGTACTGCTTCTCAGTTAGCTACTCTTGCCTCTTCTTGAACACATTCTTCCCAAAGACTGTCAAATTGTTGTTTTTCCCTTGTGGAAAAAATAGTTTGGATGAATGCATCCCAAGGTCTTGTGAGCCCATTAAGAGCTGTCATCCTGAGTTCATCTTCATCTAGGTTATCTCCAATTGCTTCTACCTGTTCCTTGAATTGAGAGATCCTAGAGAAATAGTCATGAACTATTTCTCCTTTCTGCATCTTTGTATTCTTGAGTTAGGTTCTCAATTTCATATTCCGATTAATGTTCCTTCCTTCATAAAATCTAGTTAGGGAATCAAACATTTATTTTGGAGTATTCTTAGAAGCCACTTGAGGGATAAAGTGATCTTTAATAGAGCCTGGAATGATTCTTTTGGCCCTAACCATGTCCTTTTGGTACTTTTCTTTAGCTATAACATCTATGGGTTCTGGTACATTTTCCTTGATGAATATTGCAAGGTCATTCTCTTCAAGAATGAGTACAATCCTATACTTCTAGGCACAAAAGTTATCCATACCTTCTAACTTGTCAACAAGCTTGGTGCTTGCAGACATCTTGACCTGGAGCTGGGAAAATGATAAAAATTTGAAAGTGCTCAGAAATTAAATATGAACATACCAACAGGTGTGCTTGGCTGAGGTGAGTAGCCTAGTGCAGTCAGTTTTCTAAAAATCCAAATTTTACCCCTTGAAACTGGGCCTACGCAAATCTAGAATGGTACTAGTTTTGGTTTCCTGGTTTCTCGGTTTAGTGAAAAATAGGGTTTCACTTTTCGGAGGCTCTGGCCATTGAAAATGTGCGCTCAAGTTTCCAATGAATTCGTCAGGCTAGGGCACACTTCCTTAGATACTTTTTAGGCTGAAATTTCCTTCCAACAAAAGCCCTAATTTTGTTGTACGACAACAATGACGTTTTTGGTAACCCAGTGAAAGGTGCTCTATTAAGTCAAGCTCTGATCCCATGTTAAATTTAGAGCATCTATTAAGTTCTTTTCAATTTACTAGACAATAATAACATAAGTAGGATCACTGAAAGATACACAATCACAAGGTACACAACATTTATCCCAGGAAATCCAAATGGGGGAGAAAACCCAAATAAAACTTCCTTAATATAGATTTCTAATAAAATGCCAAGATAATAAACCAAACACTAGAGAATATCCAACATTGAGAAATGTGCCTCTCTCTTCCTTCTTCTGGCAGCTGGAAACTACATCTTCCTTCAAACTTGCACCCTAGATGAGTGACTTGAGTGAGTGAGCTAATGAGGTGCCTTCCACTCTTATTTATACTAGCTAGAAGACACTAGGGTAGTGTCTCTTCACCAAGCAGGGCCGACATTTTCTTTAGTGGATAAAACCACTTTAATTAGGAGATTAGGGCAGAGCTTCTTAGTGTTGTTGGAAATGATTAGCAGGGTAGCATATACTTGTCGTGATGGCAAGTCTGACAATAAAGATAGCATGTATGTACAAAGGATTATTGGCACAATCCCTCTGGATAATGAGACAAACAAAGAATAAACTCGAGGAGGCATAATGCTCTTTAAGAACACAGGGAAAGAGGCCGAAACCATGGGATCTCTCGGAAATCCAAACATTCTTGGATGGAGGAAACCTACTTGAGATGTTAAAGTCTGATTCATTGGCGTGGAAAAGTGATACAACGTAGATGGAATTCGGAAGCGAATGCAAACGGTGATCGGTCACACCAAAAGCTGAGGCGATAAGCCATCGGAGTTCGAGATGGGGGGTTTCAACATACAAAGAAAACAATGCAACGAAAATCCGATTTGTGATATCACGAAATCCCAGAAGCGGCAGTGCTGTACGGCTGGTGGCACAACCATGTGATGACAAGTGGCACAACCAAGTAATGATAGGTGGCGGAAGATTCCTTGATTCGAGGAGCAAAGGTATGTCACGAATGGTGACCGCAGTAAGCGGTCATTGCTGCGATGTGGCGTCAGTGAATACTCCGAGTTGGGGACTTTGAAAGGTCAAATCACTTGTCGATAGAAAACCAGAAATCATGAGAAGCGATATTACCCAATTCAATATAGCCGTCTATGCAAGATCACACCAGGACCATTTATGACAGCTCTGTACGGAATTTCGGTGATCGGGTGAAAAGGAGTATGGGCGAATAGGGACCATTCATCAGTAGGGACAGGTGTAGAAGATCAACCCACCGTCGGCATAGTGGACATCGAGAAATCAGAGTCTCTGAGGTCAAAGAAAACGAGAGATCAAAAGTCTCTAAACCAGAAGGGATCCGGGACCGTCCATCACAGCGAGAGGGACACGTGGCGGAGATTGGTGCCTATCGGCAAAGGCTCGGCCAGGAGGTAGATCCATGACTAATCGGAATCCGGGGATATGCGGAGGATCCGGGCACAAAAGGTTTCGCAGCTTCCCGAATCATGATAGTAGAAATCCCGGAGTAGGTGGAATCACGATTTGTCCGGGACAACGGTAAAGGAGCGTGGTGAACATTTGTTAGCTCATCGAATGGGCCGTCGGAATCACCCGGGCGATGAAAGTCCTTAGGGTAGATACGTCTGATGCATCGCAAACCGTAGCCCGAAGAAAGCGGGGGTTAGGGCGTGATCATGGGTAATGGTCATATGGACCATTGGGTAGCCAGATGGGGCTAAAGCTAGGGAAATCGGGGATCGGGAAATCCACGGAAGCATGTACATGGCGTGAAACCCAGATGAATGGTTTGACCAAGGTCATGTGTTGGCGGTCTTATAGGGGCCAAAGGTTTTGCGCAGCCGCCAGACTGCCGTGGAAGAGGCTAAAACTGGGAAAGGGAGCTCATCGAGGTTAGGAGAATGGCGGAGGGTTCGAGTGCATGTGCATCTCGACACAGTGAATGACGAAATCACGATGAGTGAAATCAATGCAATCTGAGCCGTTGGATAAAGCTTGAATTGATGAAGCGTTGTTCCCTCCACACATTTAACTCTTTCAATTACAAATCCGTTGGTGAAACGATTCATAATTACAAATTAATTGTCGATCGATTCGTTAGGTTAAGGTACGAATGATTCTTTTTGCCAAAGGAGTTGGGAAGTTGAAAAGTTGTGCCTGTGTGTATAAGAGATGAGGAAACAGACTATGGTCGTTGTTGTTGAAGATAGAGAGAAAGAGCTCTGGAAGCGTGACAGTTGCAGAGGAGAACCTGTGAAGCATAGAAAAGATGAGAAGGCGCAGCTGAAGAAGGTGAAGCAGAGCAGCGGGTCAGAAGCATCATTCACCAGCTTTACTTTGTTGTTTAACATATGTCCTCTTGTAAATGCGGCAGTCTGTAGATCTCGGTTTACTCTTGAGATAATATTTATTACTGTTATAACCACTAGATGAAAATGCCTAATCCAGTGTGAAAATTAATCAAACGCGGTCAACAGTAAGTCTGAGGGTTAAACCCTTCAATAGAAGCATCATGCCAGTAGAAACTGGTGCTATCTTCAGGGTGTTGAAGCTCCCTTCTAGGAAAGTCTGGTAAATGAGAGAAGGTTGTGGCCTTCTGCAGGTAGAAGCGTGCGTACTAGTATGAGTGTGCACTAGTACATTGTTGTAGAATATTTTCTTAATAATCACAGTGAAGCGGAGACAACAACGTTGGTTTTCTCCCTAATTGGGTTTCCACAATCGTTCATGTCATAATTCATCTATGTTGGTTTGTTTTGTTGATTTTGTTTAAAGACATCGATGATAGAAGAAATCCCTGGATACTTACATTTCATAAGAATGTATCGCGGGTCCTACATAAAGGTAGACTAATATTTTTCAGGTAAAGAAAATTGAAAAATTGTTAGCAAGCTCAAGAATCTTTGATTCACCTCTGGGTGTTGCACCAACAATTTATCGAGCCTGGTCCTTCCTTCTGAAAGGCAACCATAGAAGGAAGATCTATCAAAATTGAAAAGGCTTAGCCGCTAGAAGGAAGATCAATCAAAATGAGCAATCAAGACGGAATGGCATCTATTAGGCCTCCACTCTTCAATGGAAACAATTTAATCTTCTGGAAAACAAGGATGAGATCTTATCTTCAATCTCTGGGAGTAGATGTATGGGCTATTGTTGAAGGAGGATATCAATATCTATCTGCAGTACCAACAGATCCAGCAGAAAGAAAAACCTACGAAACAAATACAAAAGCAGTCAATGCTATGTTAGGAAGCCTAACTGAATCAGAATTTGTCAAAGTCATGCAGCTGAACACAGCAAAGGACATATGGGACAAAATCATTCTGAGTTATGAAGGTGATGCAAAGATAAAAAGTGCTAAACTACAAACCCTCAGAATTCAATATGAGAATCTTAAAATGAATAATGAGGAAAGCATTGCCAATTTCTTTTTACGTCTTGATGAGATTGTAAATTGCATGATAAATCTAGGAGAAACAATAACCGAATCTACCTTGGTTGAAAATGTTTTGATATCTCTAACTGCAAAATTTGAGTCAAAAGTATCAGCTCTTGAAGAAAAGTAGGATCTTCAAAATCTTACTGTGGTGCAATTACATGGCATATTAACTGCTTATGAAATGAGAAGAGGAGGACCATCTGAAGTCAAAGATGCAGTCTTTATAACTTCTACAAAAGGAATGGATGTACAAACAACAAAAGGATCAGGGTATATCTCAGAAGAAGATGAGATAAACTTCGTGAGGAAACTTCAAATCAGGACAGGACGATTCAGAGGTAATCTTCCTTTCAAATGTTTTGATTGTGGAAGAGTTGGTCATTATGCTGCTAAGTGTCCTTATAAAGAAACACACAAAAAGGGGAAGGAAGCAGCAAGAAGGAATACAAATCATTTTAAATCTAAACAG
>SNQJ01S0066286.1:56949-68964 GCA_010110895.2 Picea sitchensis | reverse complement strand
GGGGTTAAAGATTTATGATCAGAGTCAGGCTCATGGTCATTTAAAAGGTCAAAAGTTGTTATTTAGTTGGAAACAGGGATATCAGATATCACATAATCTACAACACTACTACCTAGCCCATGAATACAAGTCATTTGGTTGGATTTTGGCCACTTAATTACTCCATTGCAAATTATTAGGTCTTCAGAGATTCAGAGCTTGACCAACTCAGTACCAAACAAATTCTCAATTAGGTCTTGAGAGCTTCTTTTGTAGCTATTAGATAAAACAAGGTCCTCATCTAGCCATAAAAGATCATGGTTGGAGTCATCACTTAAAAGAGTAGCTTGTTCAATTGCAGTCCTAGCATTAAAGTCTCCTAGTAGGAGGATATTACCTTCATTTTTCAAATTATAAATATGTCGTTCTAAATTATTATAGGGGCAATTTTTATCTAGACTATTTTTCTTATAAAAAGTAGAGTTAATAGGTACAAAATAACAAATTGCTATATACATCTTCTTAGCATTGTTGTCTGGAATTTCTATCCAAATGTATTGATTAAGAGGGTCAATCTTATGAAGTTGAATGTGAGGACAAATGGTTTTTCTAATATAACAAGCTATGCCTCCTATCCCTCTATGGTGGGATTTTTTGTTTCATGCCGACCACAAGACAAATCCTTCCATGTTAGGGACCTTATAGTCCTCATGCTCCCAAGTTTCAGCTAGATAGATAATATCAATACCACTCAGAATCCAACTTATCATAGGACCTTTGCACCATGGAAAGCCATGACAATTCCAAAAAAGGATCCCAAGTGTCCCAAATTCGTATTTATTATTATCCTTCTAGTCTCTATCCCTAAAAATAGTTTTTCGATTTCTAATTATTGCCCATTTTCCTTCTTTCCTAGCTTCTTTTACCTTTTGAACTTCCTTCCTTAATTTAGCTTGGTCTTCGGGAATGAGGTCTTCATTTATAAATATTCCTGACCCTTTTAATCTTAGAGATTTACTAAGTATGCTATATTTATGGTCATTACAACTTACTTTGACACGAATCAACCTATCTTTGGGATCAATTATTTTTCCTAGCCTCTTTGCTTCTATGAGGTAAGTTGTATCAATTTGTGATTTATTTTTTAATTCTTCTTTTAATATTGCTAGTGTATCCTCCTCTTGTTGTTCTTTTATACCAAAAATTATGAGGTTCAAGGCTCTTTTTTTACGCTCATGGTCTAATTCGATTAGCTTATTCATTTCCTCTTTGATGGGTTTGATATCCAATTTTTTTTCCATATTACTAAGGGTCAAATTATTGGTTATTTTTTCTTCTAGCTCTTTAATCTTATCTCTCAAGTTGTGATTTTCTTCAACCCCTCCTTCTTGGTTTGATTGTTTATGTTTTTCCATTTCTTGAATTCTATCCTTCATTGTCTGCAATTCATTCTTGAACCCTAAGAATCTATCCTATGTTTGAGTTTGAATGGTATATTTAATTTTTTTATCAATCATTGCCTCTAGCTCTATTTTAAGTAATGTAATAATTAATTTTATACACTATTACATTATTAATTAATACATTTCTAAAGTATTAATACATTAATTTTATCCTATGTTTTTCATAAGGAACTTGCTATTCACTAATTTGATTTATTAGAAGGGATCTCATAGGAAAGATGGCTGAGTGATTCAAGGCATAGCATTGGAATTGCTATGAATAAGAAAAGAGTTCACAGGCTCCGTAGCCAAGTAGTAACACGTCGGTGACCGGCTTTGTGTCAAAGTACTTTGGGCGGACCATCATATGACTAGTTCCTACAGTATTGAACCATTAAAATAATGCATTAAAATATAATAAAAATATCAATACATAAATAGACACTAACAAAGTATTAATACAGTGATAAAATAATATATTAACAATGTAGCAATACATTGAAGTTAATGACTTTAGTAATAAGTTATTAAATTATTAAAATATTAATAAATAAATCTATTGCTAAAGTAATAATATATAGAGATTAAACTTTATGAATAAAAAGTGGTTATTGTTGATTAATAATTAATTGACAAGCGTTAATTACTAAATATTATTCTATAAAGTATTAATACACTAAAATATTATACATTCCTAAAGTATTAATACAATGATAAAATAATATATTAATAAAGTAGCAATACATTGAAGTTAATGACTTTAATAATAAGTTATTAAATTATTAAAATATTAATAAATAAATCTATTGCTTAAGTAATAATATATATAGAGATTAAACTTTATGAATAAAAAGTGGTTATTGTTGATTAATAATTAATTGACAAGCATTAATTACAAAATATTTTTATATAAAATATTAATACACTAAAGTATTATATATTACTAAAGTATTAATACACTAACAAAATAATACATTAAAAATATAATAAAAATATCAATAGATAAAAAGACATTAACAAAGTATTAATACAATGATAAAATAATATATTAATAAAGTAACAATACATTGAAGTTAATGACTTTAGTAATAAGTTATTAAATTATTAATAAATAAATCTATTGCTAAAGTAATAATATATAGAGAGATTAAACTTTATGAATAAAAGGTGGTTATTGTTGATTAATAATTAATTGACAAGAAATATTATTATATAAAATATTAATATATAAAATATTAATACACTAAAGTATTATGCATTACTAAAGTATTAATACACTAACAAAATAATACATTAAAAATATAATAAAAATATCAATAACAAAGTATTAATACAATGATAAAAGAATATATTAATAAAGTAGCAATACATTGAGGTTAATGACTTTACTAATAACTTATTAATGATTTGAGTCATTTTATGAATTATGGAGTGTCAAGTATGAACAGTTTTTGCATGGAATGATCTGAATAGCTCTGGTTTTCCTTTTCGGTGATTGCACCTCTTGGTTGGGCCTGCCAACAGGTTCAAGTCGCTGTCTCTTTTCCATATTAGAATTAGTTTATTTCAGTAGTTTAGAATTTGCATGCAAGTTAGTTTATTTGAGTTTGGGAATTACTTTGTTAGATTCTTGTTTAGCCATTCTTCGGATTGTATCATTTCGAGTGTGATAACATCTCATGTAGTGATGAATGTTGAATGCGTTATTTATTCCTGGAGAACTTAAAGAATGAACTAGATTTGCTCTGTTTCCAGTTTTCAATCTGAACATGATTTAAAGGGAATGCAAGTTTAGATTTACTCTGTCTTGATTAGGATAGTTAGCTTACTCTATTCTTTTACGATATTTAGGTTACAATCAGATTAAAGGAAGCTTCCAGTACCAGTAGGGTAAATAGGACATTTATTTATTCTACTTGTGGATAGATTCAGAACTATTTTTGATATTTAGATTAAAAGGTTTTTGAAAATGATCTTTCTTTTATGGCTCAAATATAAATGATGATGATTAGATGTTTAGAGCTAATGGCAGATAGTCTTGGGAGATCACATTGGATCAGAAATAGAAGTACCTGTACTTAAGCACATAAATGTCCTTTGATGAATTAAATAAGAGATGATTAGTTTCAAGATAATCATTAAGGTTCAGTTTTTAAGAGTGAGTTTGTGTTTTCTTCTCAGAATAACCTTTAGTTAGGAATTAGAATCTTACCAGCACATACAGTGTAGCAACTCTAAGTTCACTTACCCTGGTTTGACAATTCAGTGTTTTCAGGTAATTAAAAATCTTTAATATAGCAGCCTGACAGGTGCCCTCCTGATTCGAGCCTATTATTTCAAAGTGAGCTGACAAGGTACCTATAGTGGAAAAGGGTCCACTAAGGATAGTGTGGTTTGGATTCCACAATATGGCTAAACCCCCCGAGGCTCCCGAGCATTCCGTTTGGATGTAGTTGCAACCTTTCCATATGCGTTGAAAGATGGCTTCGGCTTCCATTCCTACACATTTCGTTTCTTTTAGCATTAGAATGTCTAGGCTTTCCTCTTTGATGCAGTCCCTGAGAATTCTCTGCTTGGATCTGCCGTTGAGTCCTCTAATGTTCCAAGTGATAATCTTCATCATTATGAGGAGGGGTGTGGGTGGAGGTATCCCTCCGAGAGCTTATGTATTTGACCTGAGTTGATCATGAGATTTCCAGCTTCTTGAATTAGTTGATGTACTCGTTTTCGCCCCCTTCTTTTGTTCTCGCGTGGTGTTTTTTAGGATCCAGAGCTTGATTCTGTGGCTATGCCGAGGCGAGATGTGGATCCCACTGTTGAATCAAGGAAGACCTTGTGTACCTTTTTGAGTTGTTCTTTAGGAAGGGCCTGTAGATCCTTTTGATTGAGGGCTTCCTCCAGTTTTTTGAGGTCGATGCCTACCAGATCTTGGGCATCCATTTGCATTAAAGTATCTCCATCTACATCCCCTTTTTCTTCTACATGGATCTCTTTGTTTGGACTAGAGGGGGAGGGTGTGGGGTTCTGGTCTCTGCTTTTCTATAATCCGTCATGTGGATCTTGGATTTCCTCGTCCTCTGGTAGCTGGCTCAGTATATCATAAGCATTCCTGGTCAAGATCATAGGTTTGGGGTCGGTTGTTTGCCTTCGAGGGGGATTTTTCTTTCTTGTCTGCACCATTGTGAAGCCATCTTTCTGCAGGTTTTGACTAGCTTTGGAAGCTTGCTAATTGAGTGGGCAGTCCCGAAATAGGTGGCCGTGTTGATGGCATTTTCTGCATCTGAATGGGATGTGTTCGTAGTCAAGGGTTTGTGACCAATCTTCATCTTGATACTCCAGTGTCACTGCTCCTGGTAGGGCTTTAGCTATGTTCATGTAAACACATATTCGGACATATGAGGTGTATTTCCATTGCTTTGTGGCTTCTGAGGCTTTGACATATTGGCCGATTGTATTACCTATTCCCATTGTAAAGTCCTCCTTGTCTGGGCTGAAGCGCTCTGTCCAGAATCTTAGGAATAGCCCTGCTGAGTTGTAGAAGTAAGGGTCATTCTCAAAGATGCGATCTCTGTCTTCTAGGTTATATAATATGATTGTGAAGAAACCTTTGGAGCTAAGCTGAACTTCGTAGTCACCTTTAGGGTTCCACGAGTGTTTGATCCATTTGTTCAAATCTCTTTAGGATGGCCACAGTCCCAGAAATTTGCCGATGAGGGCGTGTTAAGAGTCCCAGAAATTTGTCGATGAAGGCGTGTTCTTGGATGAACTGGGTATGCTCCCCAACCCTTGTTGAGCTTATGATGTATCTAGTAGATTTTTCCATTTGCGAGATGCATTTGCCAGCTCCCAGCCTCGGGGTGCTTTTGGATGGGACGTGCTAGCTTCCATCTCCATTTCCTTGCTGAATCCCTGTTCTGTTCTCTGGCGAGGAGCTGTTCCCGGATTTGTTGTGCCGGCTCGAACGCAGGCCGTTTTGCTCTCGTTCCCGATCTGTCGTTAACTGTAATGTTGCTGTATGAGGGGGTTTCCGCCCCCTTCGGCGCTCATATTTGCGGATCAGAGCTGGTGATGGTCCGCGCTGGATCTGTGTTGCTGAGTTACTGCGGCGGATCCTGGATCGACCATACAGTGGCTCGCATGGGCACAGGGCTAGGGTTTCGACTCAATCGAATCAGTAAAATAACTTGCCGTAACTATTAGCTGAGAGGGTAAAAAATCATTTAAATAATTTTGAATTAAGGGTTTTTAAACCTAAAGGCTATCTGTGCACAGGGCTAGGGTTTCGACTCAATCGAATCAGTAAAATAACTTGCCGTAACTATTAGCTGAGAGGGGAAAAAATCATTTAAATAATTTTGAATTAAGGGTTTTTAAACCTAAAGGCTATCTGTGGATAAGCCAATAAGCCAGAGTGACGTGATCACGCCGATCACGGCCTATGGCTCAAGTAAACCAGTAAAATTATTACATTTCTAAAATTTCCTAAAAAGCGACTTCCTAAAGATCCTACATCTTTTAGAGCCAAAATTATAATCAAAAGCAGAAAATAATTGCCAATTAAAAGAAGCGATACAAATTAGCCATTAAAATAAAATAAAAGCCAGGGAAACGTGGTAAGTGTCTAAGGTAAACAAATAAAATATAATACCTCCGTAGATTTTCTAAAATGCGACTTGCGAAAGACTATGCATCTTCTATAAAAAAAATCATAATTTAGAGGAGAAATAATCTAAAATTAAAAGAAAAAACGATATAAATTAGCAGCATAAATAGGCCATGAGAAGAGACAAGATTATCATTGCTCAATTCTTGCTCTAGCGATAAGATTGCTCTGAAGAATTCATTAAAGAATCTATAAGATGAAATAAACATTTAGAATTTTCAGTTATGACGGAGTGTAAATTCCTACAGGTTTAAATTTTCCAACTGTAAGCAGACGGACATACAACAATGCCTTTTAAACTGAAATATTTTGAGGAAATATATTATTTCTTAAGAAAGTGCATTACTCTTCTATTTACAGACAAAAGAAATTCCTACAAATTTAAGGTTTCCAACTGCAAGCGGATGTATGCAACAAATTCTACAGGCTGTTTAAAGTGAAATTAAATTGTGATGAGAAATATTTATTCATGTTGTCAAGAACATGCATAATCCTTCTATTAAACCCTAGCAGAAACTCCTGAATCTCTTAAGCATACAGCTCCTGTACTTACCTTAATTGACTGGCAGCCTGCAAGAACTAGCTTTAATTCTATATTCTTCGCCGTGCACTGTAAATCATTGTTTAGAAAGGTTCTGCTTCAGACCAGCGATCCAGAGGCCTTCAACTTCTCTTCAATTGCATAAAGATTAAAGATTTCTTGCATCATCATACCTAGATAATGTCAGTCACGTCGGAGGGCAGAAACATTGGACTGAAGATTATACACACTAGCACAGCCACTCAAAACAGTGGCTGATTAACGCCGAAAGAAGCCAAAAAAAATAAACGCGCGGGCATATTGTTTGGATATTAAATCCAAGGTAAAATATTCAATACGACTCGGGGATGTGCAGCAAAACCTTGCTCATAATCAAACGATTAAATCCAAGGTAAAATCCAAGGTAAAATATTCAATACGACTCAGGGATGTGCAGCAAAACCTTGCTCATAATCAAACGATTAACCAGGAATCGAATATCGAGCAGACGCGCTTTACGTTCATAAAAACGTGGCGATTAACTCTTACATAAGAAGGCGGCTAGGTTACACCTGTTAATTTAGCATTGTTTTAAGTATAATCAAATCTTAATCATTGAACGTGGTAATCTAGTGGTGAGTGAGTAATTTTTTAATCTTATTTAGTAAATGTGAAAAAGTAATCACATAAACGTATGTCTTTATAAATGAGCGAAAGTTAATTTATCAAAATCTCATCCATTGATTTGAGAGGACGACTAAGAATATAACAGCATCTTCAATTTTTAGCCATTAGATTATAATTTTAGATTAAAAGGTAATTAATTGTGCTCATTGTCAATAGGTATACGCCTTTCGGCGTAATTATCTGCCGTGGCCATCCTTCACAATTTATGAGATAAAGGAGATTCCACTAAATGTCGGGGCAGTTGTCAATCCACTATTCGCGCGAGACAAAATTATGGGATAAAGGAGATTCCACTAAATGTAGGGACAGTTGTCAATCCACTATTCGCGCGAGACAAAAGGCGCTTCTTTCTACGTCTTCTTTTTGTCTCTAACTCCGTTCACGCAAGCCAGATGTGTCCACATCTGGTAGTTAGATGCGGTGGAGCCCTTTCTTTGACTAATCCACTCTCGAGGATCTTGGAGACCCTAGTAAATCCCCTGTAAAGTCGCAGTCACGCAAAGCGTCAGTTCGATGATTGGAACTCTCCAAGCAATTCCTAAAGGCCGTTACTGGGACTTTACGATTCACGTGGTCGCGGGATCGAATTCAGTGCTCTCAAACAATTATTTATTCTGACTGAAACAATTCTAAACGTTTTATTTTTTTATTTTTTTAGGTAGATATTTTGATCAATTTTACTTGAAATCTGGCCAGAAATTGTTGAAATTGTATATTGGAGTGGCTAAATTATTTTAATCCAAAGGCTGAATCCATTTATATATTTAAAAATGCAATTTAAACAACAATACAAAATGACAATTTTACAAGATTTTTATGACCAAATTCCTGTGAAAAAATTCAAAAATAGAATGTTAGCAAACTAAAGTCTTGACCACGTGAAGTTCAATAACTCTCAACAATAATAAATTAATAGAATATAGTATCTAACTATTGGGAACTCTTAAATATTTAAAATATTTGAGAAAATGTTATATATCTCAAATTATTAATGACACTTGAGGATGTGTGAAATATTGATGTATTCCATGTCAAAGGCACCACAACATGACCAAGCCTGATTTTATAGTCACATTCTGTGATAATGCAAGTTGAATAGTTGCTTTGCAATGTGTTTTGTTGGGTGAACTAAGAGTGCAATCATAGGTTCGTTGGGTGAACTAAGAGTGCAATCATGTGTATCAAGAAGCACTATCAATTGTGATAGCCTCTTCATATGAACCATTTCAATGTTCTTAGTTGTGTGCATCAACCTAAAATTGTTTCCACTAAAGGGCGATGCTTCTAGTGACCTCATGTTTCCACTAACAATGTGGGTTGAGGAGCCATGCCCTTGTGATGGAGTAGCACTAATGAGCCCATAAATCCTCTACAACATGCCAAGTTTCAACCTACATGTGCGCACTTTAGCAGCTTATCCACACACACCCTAGCAGCATATGTATGCACCCCTCAACATGTTGTGTGTTCTTTCATCCCTCGTGCACATCTCTACTTGTTAGGCACACCTCTACTACCACATGCACACTAAGTGTCGGCACGTGCTTAAGGAGACAAAATGGTGCACCTAAAGAACATGCATGGTGCACTAGCACATGCATGCAAACAACACATGACATGCTAAGAGGATGAGTAGACACCTTCTTCATTTATAGTTTTGGACCACTTTGGCAACTAAGCAAAGAAAATGTAATCTTATAGGTATACAATGTACTCTACAAAGTAGAGAGTAAGTAGTTATTCAAAGCCTTTCTATCTCACATTCTCATACTAGTAGACAAACATCTTTTTGTTTCCTTACTCTCTTTCATAGAACAATGTACATATCATACATAGTAATATTAATGCTATTATGGTATAATTTGATGTGCTTTTCTTTCATTCATTCTTCTCGTACATTATTGTTCAATAAGTTGTCTTCAAATCTACATCTTGGGATTAGATCAATGGGTTTGACATAATATGTTAGTAATGTTCTATTTTCGGATCAAAAATATCTCAAGAAAGAA
Organism: Picea sitchensis; assembly: GCA_010110895.2. Classification (NCBI taxonomy): domain Eukaryota; kingdom Viridiplantae; phylum Streptophyta; class Pinopsida; order Pinales; family Pinaceae; genus Picea; species Picea sitchensis. The sequence goes on along the minus strand of SNQJ01S0066286.1, from coordinate 59,664 downwards.
ATCTGCTTGGCTTCATTGCTTCATGAGAGTCAAGTTTTGGGGTTTGCTAATACAATTCTAACATTTTTTAGATAGGTTAACCTAACCCATTGGGAATTTCTATGTCACGAGTGTGAAAGAATGTTTCACCAAAGGGCAAACTAGGGAAAATGTGTGTGAGTCACCAAGTCGAATGTGAAAAATTGTTAGCCTGACCTATTGGGAAATTTGTATGTCACAAGTGTGAAAGAATGTTTCACCAAAGACCCAACTAGGGAATATGTGTGTGGATCACCAAGTTAAAAGCGCTAAAAAATCATATTGTTATTCAAGTTGGTGACAAGATTATTCATGAGTGAGTGTGTTACATTAACATCTCAAACACTTACTTCCACTATGAAGTGTTACAAGAATGGGGAGACGATTTTTAACACAACACCCATTTCATTGAATTTGAACTAATTTCAAGACCCTTTGTAGACAAGCCGAATTTGGGGTTTCCAAAGTGCAAAATTGGAGTTTTTAAAGCACAAAATATAGTTTCGGATGTGCCAATGTCGAACTCCAAAATTTCAAAATTGGATTTAGATAGTGTGAATTCAAAATTCAAAAATGTGAAATCAAATTCCAAAATGCAAATATCGAATCCAATTTTGCACTTTAGAAACCCCAATTTCACACTTAATTTTCAATCACATTTAATCTATATTATTCAAAGCTTTTGAAATGGTTACACATCATCTACAAGTACTTGTCATTCATGTCTTCATAATTATAAGTCTTTGTAATAATATAAATATTTTCATTCTCAACATAGACTATTTTCCTTGAAGTCACCCACAAGAATTGTGTTTCTATAATCATAAAAATACCGTTAAATACAATGTTTCAAAACATTTACTTTTTTTTTCCAGGTGAAAAAATTTATCTATTGTATTTGAAAATATAATGTGTTCTCACATCCAGTACATCGACGAAGGAATATCGCGATCAAGTCAGATCTTTCGCCAGACAATTGGACAACAAAGCCAATTTAGTTGACAAGAGATCAATATGCTAAGAAGAGATGAAATATGAATAGTTACAACAAAACTATATGAAAGAAGAATAAGAAGATTTGAAAAATAGACATTATAAGGGGTTGCAAAGATTTAGAGAAATGATGGAGGATATGCAGAAATCCGCTTAAAAAATGAGCCTCTAATCCTAATTTTTTTTATAGCAAGTGTAGGTCCCTCATGACCATCCAACCAATGGTTATAAAAGAGCACTCCTTCTTGTCTCTGTAATGATGACTTTGATAGAAGGTCTCCTTCCCTGTTGTATTCTCGAGAGGAATGAGAGAATGTCAGTTTCTTGAAATGGCACTTGAGTATTCTGATTCTATCCTTCCAAGCAATGAGTATGTTGATTTGAAGTTTTCCTTGATGATTCAACCGTCAATGATCACTCTGGAATCCCCGATCATGTGAAGGATTTCTAGGTTTAGTCTGGAGGCCAAGTGAAGAGTTTCCTAGGCACCTAGTACTTCTGCCCTTGTGTTGGTGCCTGGGCTGCAACAAAGAGTCCATTTGTAAATTGAGTTTATACTGAGTTTTATCAGTCCTCCTTCTCCACTCAGAGTTCCATTTTATTGAGCTACGCAGTCGAACCACCCAGTTCAAACATTTACTTAAACTAGCACAATTCCATAATTGAATTTGTAATACATAACATTCATATATATTGGATTTCTATAATTGGAGTTGCAAATCAATTTTTATATAAAAAAAAATCATCAATTAATTTTTGTTTAGATGAAATTACTATAAAAAAATTATGAGTATTATTGAATTTATCAAACACCACTAAATATAAAAAACAAAAGATCTTATTAATCATATAAACCACTATCACATATACAAAATATTAGCAAAAAGTATTACTTACATTATTTAACATAGTTTCAAGTTTTTTTAGACTACATCTCACATAGGTTCATCTCAAATCCATCACAATGTCGCCGCTAGTACGTTAGACGATCAACACATGTCCGTCTTCTTATCCCCATTTTGTGGGATAACTAAGGAGATCATGTCTTGAGGCCTTCAGGTTGTAGACATGGAGTACAAAGAGACAACTTGACCAACAGTCTCTACTTGCACAGACAAAGACCCACCGCACCACCACAGCTCCAGGATCATCACGACGATATCCGCCACATCAGCTGGCCTTCGAAAGACATTAGGTCTTGCTCCACGAGGTACAATTCAGGTATTATGGTGAGTGTGATTTCAATATTTGAGACATTTGAGTTTGTTTCATGGGGCTAGTTTGAAGCTCCTGACCTTTCCTCCTCCCTTACTTGACCTTTGCCGACTTGACCTGCCCTTCCCATACGTGACTTGACCAGGACTGACCTTACCTTTGAACCTTGGAATGAAAAGGTTTGGGGACAACGCTCGCGAGCCATTAAAGTGTTGGGAGTGTGGAGAGCCTCATCTAAGGAGGAACTGTCCATGTTTAATTGCAACAAATAGAATTGTTGTTCATAATTTGCAGGAAGCCTCGACAGTAGGTGACATGGGAAAAACTTTGCATCGGATAAATGCAGCCATAGATGGTTGACAAGCTGACCACCAGTCCTTGGTGGTAGAGATTGAAGGTAAAATCCATGACACTTGAATTTCTGTTTTAATTGACCCTGGAGCTACGTTAAGTTATATTACTCCCGATGTAGTAGAGTCGAATAAACTT
>SNQJ01S0066286.1:40175-56879 GCA_010110895.2 Picea sitchensis | reverse complement strand
CAGGGACTAAAAGAAAAGTAGTTAACTTTATTTCTGATCTTGAGTTCAGTTTAGATGGTCAAAAGATAAGGACCAATCTGAACATCCTACCACTAGGGTCTTATTATATGATTATTGGGATGGATTGGTTGGAACAACACAAAGAAGTACTAGATTGTTATACAAAGATACTTAGCTATAAAGATGATTTTGGTACTATTAGAACATCCCAAGGCATACCAAAACTTGTATTAATCAGACAAGTTTCAGTGATGCAACTCAAGAAATGTATTAGAAAGGGATGTCAAGTTTACGCCATCCAAGTAACGAATCTATTAGAAAAAGAAGGTAAGCCCAAGTTAGAAGACTTTGTTGTCCTACATGAATTCAGAGACATGTTTGTTGATGACATACCAGAATTGCCTCCTAGGAGAGAAATAGATTTCTTCATAGACTTACTACCCTGATCAACCCCTATCTCAAAAGCACCCTATCGAATGAGTCTACCAAAACTGACAGAATTAAAAATACAATTACAGGAATTGTTGGATAAAGAGTATATCAGACCAAGTGTCTTGCCATGGGGAGCACTAGTCCTCTTTGTGAAAACATAAGATGGTACTCTAAGACTATGTATCGATTATAGAAAACTGAAAAAAGTAACCATTAAGAACAAATACCCCTTACCCAGGATAAATGATCTGTTTGATCAAGTTGGGGGGGCCAAGATCTTCTCAAAATTGGATTTACGATCCGGTTATCATCAAGTTAGGATAAAGGACTAGGCAGGGATGATTTTAAGGATGGAAAATTATTTTAAAATGTAGAAACCTTGGAGAATATTACTAATCTTTCATATGTCAATTATAAATGTTTGGCGATATTTTTTAAAAAATGTTCAAATTTATAATTTTTTTATATATTTTTTATAAATTTTTGGCGATTTTTAAGGTAAAATAATTTTATCCTATAGAATTTGGGTGAATCATTTTTAAAATAGCAAATCTCATTTTTGGAAAAACCATGGAAAAATAGCCCATGAGCGAAATTTAGCCCCTAAAATCATCCCTGGGACCAGGACATAAACAAAACATCTTTTTGAATAAGATACTGACACTACGAGCTTGTAGTCATACCTTTTGGACTCACTAATTCACCAGACACATTTATGTGCTTAATGAATAGCATTTTTAGCCAGTACTTAAACAAGTTCGTAGTGGTATTTATCGACAATATTCTTGTCTATTCTAAAACGGAGGAGGAACATGATGAACACTTACGAATAGTCCTGCAAACACTAAGAATATTCTTGTCTATTCAACCCTGACCCAAGGTACCACGAGTAGGATTGCTTTCACATCAAACATGATTTTGTTATTTTCTTTCAGTCTCCCAAGAGATTTTTCGCATGATGTTTTCAGATACACCTTTTGTACATATTTTACTGTTTGGAATTCTTTCCTTTCCAGTTTTTCCTTGCCATTTTTTTTTGTTTTCATTTAGTCCATCAGTCCTTTTGAGTCAAACATGCCTGCACCACAGGCTAGCTCAGACAAAGAAAACAGAAAACTTCCCCTCAAAAATAACTGCTGAAAGTTGTCAGAACATCTATCACTGTTCTCCTCTGAAATTGTAGGTTGGTTAAAGGTGTCAGTTTGTCTGAAAGTCGATTCCTCGGTTTCAATCTGCACTTGAAAGTATTCATGAATATCTTTAAAAGTCTCTTTACACTGTCCCTAATCTTTAAGAAGGCAACTTAATGACGTCTCTCCGTCCTTGAAAATTTGTTCTATCAATGAACTATTTTTTAGATCTTGATGAAGGTTTGCTAAAAAAATTTAAAGGCTTATGGAAATATTAAGTTGAGTTAAAAAACTGGAATTTTCAGTGTCACCCTGCTCTATTGAATATCTTTAAAACTATATCAGAATGTGAATAAACTTTTAGAGAGTTGTGGGAAGTGTTTGTAAACCCGTTGGGACACTGAACAAGTTTGCTGGCAACGGGTAAATGCATGCATGACACCAAGATAACTTTGTCGGGGTACTGAACAGGCCCACTGACAGCGAAGCGATGTCAGGTAAAAGAAAATTCTCAGGTATAAACCTTGTGTTGGCTATAAGCATCCTTCATTCTGATTCAAAATTTCTTGGGTAGGATATGGACGTCAGAGTGGGTTAATTGACATCCCTGTCCAGGATATGGACGCCTGCTAGAAGAAGTGGCCTTGTCAACAGTATTGGAGATTTTAACTTAACATCGTGGCTTTCTTTTGTTAGGTTTGTCACCAGGTTTCATTCTTTTAAACGAAAGGTATCTGAAACTAGGCCGCGTCTTGTTTTTTTCAAAGATGTTCAAATAACCTTACAATTGTTCTTCGATTTGAAGTCTTTCATATTTCTCTAACTTGAACTCATTCGTATTACAGAGATAACTGCTTCTCTGAGCATGTCGCCATTGTTGGCAGCTCAATATATTTTTAATTTTTTATGTTAATTAAACGATCTATATAGCTACCTACACAGGGTTTATGAAATTTTATTACTCTTTATGAGCGTTTCTCTAAACGAGAGTTGTAAATCGTTGCTTCTCTCTATTGTATTTTCAAACTTTATTTTCATGACTGCAAACATGAAAACTCGCGACTATCGTTACTATTCTATTTTAAAATTTCATTGAAAGCATATGGTTTATTACAGAATTTTGATTTCTTGCTATGAGCATGTTGCTCTCCTTGTTTGTGATCCTTTCAATTCTAAGCATACCTAAGAGATTGATGGTTGTATGAATGAAAGACCCCCACCATTTGATTTTTGTATAGTGTTGGTTTGATCCTTGGTTACGTTTCTTTTACAAAAACTCTTGATTTTTCACTTACCCAAACTTTGAAATCAAACCCATGATGTGTGCACTCATTTTCATTTCAATATTTTGGTCCTAGCTCGTACTCAATACGAAGGTGGCATATGATGTACATATTTCTATTACTTCTTAGGATGGTCTAGGGTTCCACAAAATTCTTCGCATCCGTTTTAATTAAACACCCTTCCCATCGTATGAGTCATTACAATGTGTATTGTTAGGCTCGGGGTTATGGCTCTGTTTCGTTTTTGCAAACCCTACATGTATGTTGTGCTTTGATTACCCTCCCGTCTAGTATGGCCCCTGTCGTAAGGATTGAACCAAATAGTATCCAAACCCTGCTCTCATACGATGATGCTAGGGAATATTTGGAAAGGAATGGTTGGCATATTTTCATCAAAAGGTTTCAGGGTTTTAATCTTTAGGTTGCACAAGAATTTGCCTTATCCTTTGATGTTATAGGGCTAAGCTAGGTGACTTGTAACTGGAGGTTACTGAGGATTTCTTGAGTCAAGCTACAGGACTCCCTGCAAGCCTTAAAGTTTTATACTTTTGTTAGCAGAGTTTAATCTCGTTTCTTTTGCCTGAGGTAGACACGATTTTGTGGAAGATATTCTGAGCAAACCACTACGAATTAGAACGAACCCTTTAAAACCCAAAACTAAAATGAGCCGCTTTATCTTCCATGAAGGAAATTTCTCCAAAAAATGGACCATTGCAGAGATATGCCTCGACCTTTGGAGGTAAATTTCTCAGATATTTTGTGTGAGGTAAGATGAGTGTTTTTCTATTATTCTGTTATAGGCCTTGCTACAGTGCCCTTCCCACCTACTCAGGCCTATGCCTTAGCATCCTACAACACCCCTCTCACCCATCTAGCCATGTGTCTCAACCTCCTACTGTGAACCCTTAATCAATCCGAAGGATATTCAACCAGTCTGTGAGCAAGTTATACATCTAAAGGACTATGTTAAAAATGTAAAGAAACCTAAAGGAAAATGATTGAAGACCATAGGACATGTAATATTTAAAAACGTAGAAGCAGCTACAACCATCGTTAACTCTAAAGTTTCATGATTCAATTTGATTGCATGGTGAAAGGTATGATCTTATGAATGAATAGCATGTTTGTTTTCATTCCTTAGTTAGATTATTTGGCTGTTAAACAAAGCTTTATTTTTAAATTAGTTTGTTTTGTTTATTGAAAAAAATGAGATTTTTTTTACTATTTTAACTAGCTACAAAATCATAAGGTTCTATAGCCAGTTATATCAATTCGAATTGTGTAAATTAATGACAGAAAAGGTATCTGAAATTTTCTATTTTCTTTCTCTTCTAGGATATTCAGGGATCTATGATGTCAAAAAATGATTTGAGGCACTCTTCAGACTTTCCAGCCATATCAATAATGTAGTTTCAATGCACAGAAATAGACTGCTTTTAGTTTTTATTAGGATTTGGCAAATCTAGGGTGGTTGCATCCCCCTTTATTTTTTAAAAACAAATTTGATCTCAGGAACATAAATATTTATCTTTCCTGGGCCTTCATAAACCTATCATTTTGTAAACAGAATCATCTCGGCCTGGGGCAAGACTATGGGCGTTTTATCATAGACTTGAATGGAACAGAATGCACGTTACAACTTTAGCTTTTCTGTATGATGTTTTGATTTAAGTTATGTTTATTTCGATTTGATAATAGATGGTGATTTCTTTCGTCATCATGATTTATTGCAAGTTGATATAATTCACTTTTATATGTTGTACATATCTTATGTTTCAGATACAATACACAGTGATTATCTATCCAGTTTAAATTAGGAGATTTGTCTCTAATTTTTGTTGAATGTTTACATGCAAGTTCTTACAAGAAGATTTATCTCGTCGTAGTTACTTTCAAATCATAAAAATCACTGCGACTGTATCCATTATATGTTCTGTTATCATAACTCAATCTTCAGCATATTCGTTTCGCATTTGTTTGGAACGATCTTAAGATCCGTTGCAGGTTTACTTCCTGAATAAGGTGGCTGGATATTCTCTATTGAACAAACATTGTATGCATTAGTAGGTTAGTCTGTCATTTTATTTCGTTTGCTTGTTTATTTTAGAATTTTTGTATATATAGTATGGTTTCCATTATCTATAATTTTATGTTCAAATAACTAGTTTAATATTTGATTTCTTAAATGTATACATCCAAGAAAACAAACCAAAAAATTAAATAGTATTTTTACTTTCTTTATTATTGTTGTTAAAGGAACCAATTTACATTCGATTTTTACGAGTTTAGATTAAAACTCGTGGTTTGTAGAGATTGTATATAGAATTATCCTACATATATTATTTAAATAAATTGTACATATATATACTTAGATGTACATATAGATTTTAGTGATTGTTATTTAGTAAGTTATTGTTTTTCCTTTAGTTATTTTTGGCTTTCTTCAGAACTTAGATTGGCCAATGGAGCCGCTAAACCCGTCAGAGTGAATTAATCAAAACGGCTTGGGTTAATTAGACAACCTCGAACCAAATTCACTCTTCCAGTTGACGAGCGGTCAATTTCGCCCATCAACAATCTCCTATGGAATTTTTTATGAAACATTGACATGGTACTAGATCTACGCTTCTTGGATCAATCTATCCAAGCCATAGAATAAGGAAATCAGAGTTTTGACGAGCAAATCCATGTAACAGACATGGTTGCACCCTCTCCCTGTTGAAAGGAGCAACCATCACACCCAAACTTACGAATTTTTCAAATTTTGGGTTTGTCACACCCTAGAAATTGGAAAAGGGTGACCAGGTCACTCCCAAAACAATGGAAAAGAGATACCAACCAAAACTGGTCTCTCTGTCTTTTAAGGGAAGGTCTGACCGCCTCTAAAAAGACCTTTTTGTTTGCAGTGATTTCTCCCAAAATATTCACTTTTTTGGGAAACAGTCCACGTGAGAAGTGAATTGACCCATTTCGTAAGAGTGTTTTGAACGGTTTGGTGAGATTACTCACCATATTCTTAGAAATTAATTCAGAATATCAACTCCTAAAACTGATACAAATTTTCACTTAAAGTGCCCTTTCTGCAATGATTTCTAAGTTTTTCACTTGCAGATTGAGAGTAAATTTTTAGGGGTTCTTAGAAACAGTGGGAGATATGGATAGGAAACCTATTAAACATTCAAAATTGGTGGTAATCCTCACACCATACAATTATGTTGATTGCAATCCCAAGACAGAATCCCAACTCAAAAGGAAAGTACTGTACAACTTAACAATGGGGACAAAAACATAACCTACCTCAACAATTGAGAAGATGAGATGGGTGAAACGAAAGGATGAAGCCATAAGAATTATTCTTGAATTTATTTCAATTTATATATGGTTTCATGTTTCCGCATGCAAGACTCCAAAAGAAATATGGACTACCTTGGAAAGTCTGTTTGGAAATAAGGATGAGATGAGAGGTCATATGCTTGAGGTAGAGTTGAATACTTTGGATCCTAAAAGTTTTGATAATATATAGGATTTATTTACTAAGTTTAAGTCTTTGATATTGAGATTAACATCTTTTGGTATTGATAATTCTAGACAAGTGGACCAACTTATCATAACAATTTTGGCGAAGCTAGGACCATAGTATGTTGTCTATGTTTCCACTTTCCATTCAGGAAGGTATCTCATGGGAACAAATTGGAACATTCCTACCATTGATCAAATCCGTCATACTCTCACACATGAGTAGGAAAAATTCATTCAGATGGGCCTAAGCAAGGATCCAAATCACATGCACTCACCATGCATCATGGAAAAGGATCATCCAAATAAAAAGGGAAGAAGAAAGAGAAGGAGAAGGAGGGATATTCCAAACCCTTCAATGATTCTTCAGGTTTCGAAGAGTCTTTAGATTCCAAGAAGAAGAACAAGAGAGAGTAGTGCACTTACTGTGATAGATTGAATCATGAAGAATCCACATGTATGAAGAAACAAAACGATCTTATGGCACATGAAATTCAACAGAACAATGTTGAAAACTTCATTCTAGAGGAAGTCAAGGAGAAGAAGGAAGACGATCCTACTCCTAAGAAAGTTAATCATCATGCTCTTGTTTCAATTAATTCCTCATCTGATTCATAGATTATAGATTCTAGTGCATTCCATCATATGGCAGTGAAAGAGGAAGTTTTCTCTTCTTTGATTACATGCTTAAGACCCCCTATTCTCATGGGGTATGATAAACCAATAGTATTAGCAGGAGAGGGGAGAGTGGAACTCCATAATGGCAGTTTTGAGAATGTTTTACATGTTCCAAAGATTTCTATGAATTTTCTCTCAGTTTATCAGATCACTCATAAAGGTAAAAAGGTTGAATTTACATAAAATTCAATTTCGGTAATTGACATGCATGAAAATTCCATAACTGCAATTAGTGAGGTGGATCACAAGTCAAGTTTGTATAAATTCACTAAGTTTTCTAACAATGACTCATCTTTTCTACTTACACATAAGGAGAGTGCTTTGCATGTACCTCCAATGCAACATGCATATACTCTTATGCTTCCATCAGTTTCATACATCAGAGATGATTTCATACACTTAGATTTTGTACATGGAAATAAGAATGTGGTACAACCAGATAAGAAGCCAGTGTCGAAGCTTCAGTAGGTTCCCAATAGGGCACAATTCACACTTCATGAATTAGGCGTTCCTGTAGGAAATCCATTGAATTTGAGGAGGACTCAATCTCATCACGAGGATCCTTCTCATGTACCTTCATCTTCTAAACCAATGAAGTCCATGAATTTATATATGGTTCAATATTCCTATCCATAGAACTACAGTGAGGCTCTAGACAATCCATTGTGGCAAGCAACCATGCATAAGGAGTATGACTCACTCCTAGAGAATCTGACTTGTGATATGGTTCCACTTCCACAAGAAAGGAATATTTTTAGGTGCATATGGGTCCACAAGACCAAGAGGTACAACTCTAATCAAGTTGTCAAAAGAATTTATCAGATCCATAAATATTTCTACATCTTCACGAAGACATTTAGTGAGAAACATTTTCAGACTTTGCGGGATCATCTTGGAATGAAAAGCATAGTTTCCTAGCAGTTGCCTCTTCTTCTTTTGATGCATTGTCTTTTGAGGGGGGGTTTTGTTCCCACATGGTTTTCCCTCTTTCATCATTTTTATTCAGTCTCCATTAGTTGCATTGTACATGAGTACCTAATATGGTCTAGTTTTAGGGACTCATTTTTACTCCATAGTGATGTTCAAGGGGGGTGTTGGAGAAATTTCTATTTTCGGCACACTAGTTCAGTGGGAGTTAATTGACTATTTCTATTTTAGAATTTCTATTTTAGATCATCACTATTATGTTATTACATGCATTCATTCTTCTATTATGGAATGTTATGTCCTAAATATTATGGAATGTTATGGAATGTTATGTCTTAAATGTTCAAGGGGGGTGTTGGAGAAATTTCTATTTTCGGCACACTAGTTCAGTGGGAGTTAATTGACTATTTCTATTTTAGATCATCACTATTATGTTATTATGCATGCATGCATTCTTCTATTATGGAATGTTATGTCCTAAATATGAGTGTATTCCACTCATTCATTTTATCATATTTATTGTATTGATCATCATCTATGTAACAATCATCAGCTCATTAGAGTAGTGTGAATATATTTTCTTATTCTTCCATATTGAATCTCTCTTCATTTCTTGATAAGATTTGTTTGTACTTTATTTAGCTATATCTCTTGTGTAGGTTTTGATGAAACATTTCTAGACTCGTCACTAAAAAGGAGATATAGAAAATATGGCAGACCCTCCTAAATTTTGGCCTATTCTTGAGAGTGATCTTTTACAACATGCCACGTGCTCAATATTTTATATATGCTTATGAAATTCACAAAAACATTACTAAAAAATGTACTCTTTCCAATTCAATTTGTCTGACATAAATTGGAACCTCTATGAATAAGTTGTGATTTGTTTTTTCAGAACACTTGTTTGACACTAGTTACAAGACTAGTCAAAAACCCTATCTTCCACAGAGTGTATATACAAAAGTAAAATGACCCAGATGTTGAAATTTATACCACATGTACCTTGATATTTCTTATCAACATCCTCCAAGTTTCTCTATCCGAATCATTTTAGAAAAAATGTTATAGTAAAAATGGTAAGATGACCTTTAAAACCATACCTTAGAATACATCATCACATTACTTCATCCTCTTTTGGAATTTTTCCCTTCTTCACTTCATCTTCCCTCTGAAATTCACTGCCAAGTTTGTGCTAAGAGATCACAAGATTGAATGATGAAAATGAGAGGTTCTGAATGTGTATTTATACCCTTCCAATCACCTTCTTTAATTGACATTCAGTCGACTCGTAACTTCTTATTTGTTATTATTTTTTAAATAATTTGAGTGACTATTGCAATTTTTTTCTTTTCCTTTGTCTTTTAAGTTTGTTTTCTCTTTTTCTTTTAAATATTGTTATTAATTAATTAATTAAATAATTGTCAATGTTTTCTTATTTAAAAAAATGAAATTAATTAATTTTTAATGCAATATGAATTCATAGTAGAAATGTCTCATGTTAAAATTGTAATTGGAGTATTATCTCTATTTATGTATGGCATTAAAGATAAATGTTATTAAAAATCACATGATATTATTGGAGGTAGCCTTGGTATCTAGGATAATATTGTCTTTTGGTCTTGGAGTAAGTCCTAAAACTATACCGCAAAGGATATTGGCCATCTTGAGAATACTATCTAGGCTAAAACCACCTTTTGGTCCTAGAGTAAGGGGTAAACTTGCTGCTAGTTGGTTAAGAGTTGTTCTTCCACAGATGTAAAGAAACAAGTTAGTAGCCCAAGATCTAGAGGCATATCGCAAGAGTTAAAGTCTACCCTCTTATAGACCTCTAATAGGTCATTGCAGGCGCATGGTTTTCCTTGACTAACAATGATGAGTCATTCTTCATTAACAGATAACAATCAATGATGGTTGTCCTCTTTACCATTGAGTTATAAAAGGTTTTGCCACCTTTGCAAAAAAAGTTTCACGTTAAAAAGATATCTTTTGATCAAAAAGCAACAAATGTATTTAGTATTTTAAAGTGATTTATAATTCACATTTTTAGTATTTTAAAGTGATTTATAATTTATGTTTTTTCTCAACACAAGAAAAAGCCTACATCTAAAATAATTCATCATTGATTTATAAAGGGACAAATTTGCAAACTTCTATTCTTGCCAAATGCCTTTAGGTTTTGTATACAACCTATTTTTTTAGATTATAAGATGACAAACTCTTAACCAATTAGAAGTAGTTTAAGGTCATACTCTAAGACCAAAATACAATGTTAACAAATCATCAATATTAAATAAATACCCAATATCCAGTATTATCATGGTTGAGACTACCATACAAAAATCATGTTTTATAACACATATGCCCATACATAAACCTGAATAACCTAATTACAATTTAACCTTCTGTCAAAAAAAATATTTTATATTATGTTCAACTTTTCTAAGTTTCATATTTGATTTTGAATTTTTTTTAATTTTTAAATATAAAAATATACAATCTCATTGCGCTTAATGCTTCCTGTTAAGAAATTAAAAGTTCAAATCTAGAAATTTAAATTTATAACCAATTTAAAATGAAAAAAAAAGATAATGACAAGTGGAAAAAGATGGTTTCTACATATTAATAAAGGTGCGGGTCCCATAGACGTTGCCGTCGACAACTGTGTGGATAACAAATAAAAGCGATTACGTAAACATCTGCGACACGTCTGTTGATGAAGGTGTTGCTTTCTGTGTTACGATCGTAGTCAATGCAGAAGTAAGATCTGATGTGATCTATGTCAATCACTCAACTTTTTGACATTGAAAACAACATTACTCGTAGATTTGGTCGACCAAGCTTCTCCTTCTCGGTTTTGCCTTTTTCAACAAATTTGATTTTCCCCTTTGGTCGCGTAAACTTCGAGATTCTTTTGAGAATTGTAGTGATATTTCTATGTGGTTTCATTCCAAAATCAGTAATATATCAAAAATAAAATAAGTAGATTCAAAATATAGAATGAATCCAAAACATTCGAGGTTTTAATATGAAAGTCTAACTGTCTTGGAAGGGGTAATTTTACAAATATTTAAAAAAAATAAAAATAAAAATGAATGTTACTTACTTTATGTTAATAAAAATGAATGTTACTTACTTTATGTTCTATAGTAATATTTATTTCATGTTTATCTTTATAAATCACAATCATAATAATAATCTATTTTTAAAAAAATAATGTTATTTATTTTATTTTTTAAAGTAATATTTATTTCATGTTTATTTTCATAAATCATAATAATAATAATCATCTATTTTTAAGGTCACGGTTAAGTTAGACACCAAATTAGTGTATAAGATCCCCTTTTTATGGGACAAGGAAACCTTTTGCTCAATGATTTAACTGGTAAAGTCTATGGAGGTTTACATATCCTACCCCCCTATTTCTCCCTTATGTTGTTCTCATACTAAAAATTAGACCATAAATTTATCTACATCTCCCTTCAACCCCTCCCATAAGAAATCACGCTTTACCTTGTGAAAGGTTTTGAGGAATCCAAAGTGTCCAATAATTAGAGGTGCATGCATTTTAATTATGATATGATTCTTTAGCTATGGGTTTCTACATAGGTATAGGTGGTCCTTATACCATCGTGATTGGCTTATCAAAGAAAAACTATATGATGCATTAGGATCTTCTGGTAATTGTTGTATCAATTTTTTTGTTATAGGTTCTTGTTGCCATTCTTGACATTTTTCTTCCACCCAATTAGTATGTATCATAGATAGTCCATAAATAAAAGTCGTATCCTCTTCTTTTCTTAAGAGTGTGTGTACATCTACATTTTATTTTCACTTCTTATCAATGATCTCATAAGCATACCCTATAATCCACTGAAGTCCACTACACAGAGTAGACTAATCATTCTATTTGTCACTAGAGCATAAACCTACAAATTGCATATCCATAGTATTTAGTTCTACAGACTAGAGAGTAGACTATATAGATATTTGGAAGGTGTTATGGTTGGATAATGGTTGAATTCAAACAAAGCTGGTTGAATGTAGTCATTTAAAATCAAAGAGAGGGAGTGACTTAGTAATTGTCCTGGCACTACAAAAAAAACCTTTGAAGCTAATATGCATACTATCCTCATGTGCATGTTGAGGAATATAGTACAAAGCGGTTTAGAGTTGGTTTTTCCATACAAGTTTCACCCAAGAGAAGGGATTGTAGACATTAGAATAACAGTGGATACACTGAGAACAAAGAGCTCACTTAGCATCGATATCTAGTCACTAGCTTCATAATATTTGAAGAGCATTGTTTTTTATTGATTGGATTGTTATTGTGTTGTTAGTTAGTTGAAATGTGTAGGTTACAACTAGAGAACATGCCTTGCAGTCACTAGAATGAATCCTATATAGAGTTTTGCAAGACAACTTCAGAGGTTAATCATTGTTACAAGTTTCANCTTTACCTTGTGAAAGGTTTTGAGGAATCCAAAGTGTCCAATAATTAGAGGTGCATGCATTTTAATTATGATATGATTCTTTAGCTATGGGTTTCTACATAGGTATAGGTGGTCCTTATACCATCGTGATTGGCTTATCAAAGAAAAACTATATGATGCATTAGGATCTTCTGGTAATTGTTGTATCAATTTTTTTGTTATAGGTTCTTGTTGCCATTCTTGACATTTTTCTTCCACCCAATTAGTATGTATCATAGATAGTCCATAAATAAAAGTCGTATCCTCTTCTTTTCTTAAGAGTGTGTGTACATCTACATTTTATTTTCACTTCTTATCAATGATCTCATAAGCATACCCTATAATCCACTGAAGTCCACTACACAGAGTAGACTAATCATTCTATTTGTCACTAGAGCATAAACCTACAAATTGCATATCCATAGTATTTAGTTCTACAGACTAGAGAGTAGACTATATAGATATTTGGAAGGTGTTATGGTTGGATAATGGTTGAATTCAAACAAAGCTGGTTGAATGTAGTCATTTAAAATCAAAGAGAGGGAGTGACTTAGTAATTGTCCTGGCACTACAAAAAAAACCTTTGAAGCTAATATGCATACTATCCTCATGTGCATGTTGAGGAATATAGTACAAAGCGGTTTAGAGTTGGTTTTTCCATACAAGTTTCACCCAAGAGAAGGGATTGTAGACATTAGAATAACAGTGGATACACTGAGAACAAAGAGCTCACTTAGCATCGATATCTAGTCACTAGCTTCATAATATTTGAAGAGCATTGTTTTTTATTGATTGGATTGTTATTGTGTTGTTAGTTAGTTGAAATGTGTAGGTTACAACTAGAGAACATGCCTTGCAGTCACTAGAATGAATCCTATATAGAGTTTTGCAAGACAACTTCAGAGGTTAATCATTGTTACAAGTTTCATCGAAGCCAGAGGATCTTGATAAACAACCCTCAATAGAGATTACAAAGATCCAATAGCCTCCAAAAGATAAAGCACTCTATACAAGCCCAACAATAGATCTCAAAAGAGACTTCCATAGAGGATCTGTGTTGGTTAAGTGAGTGGGCTATAAGTATGATCTAGGAGGATCTCGGCGGCCACCCACCTTGATGCAAGTGGATATTGGTGGCCACCCACCTATTCCCACTGGTTCCTCTTGACAATTTTTAGTTGAACACGTTCTTCTGTAATTCTTTGTAATTGTGGGTTCTACACTTCTGGGGTTATCTCAAGCCCTACATAGCTTCCAAGTAGATATTGGTGGTAGCCCACCTAATCCATCTGGCTTATTTTGGAATTTTTCATGTCAGTACATCTTTTTGTACTTCTAGGGTCGTTTTGGGGACCTAAATAGTGTTTTTTGGGCTTTCCATAATCAAACTATAGATAGAGTTAGAGTTTGATGACATAATGTGTGGTTCTTGAAAACACCTTTCCAATGGGCTATCACACGCCTAAAACGGAGGTCGTATGCAAAAGTTGTGACCCCAAGAAGTTGAGGTACCAACTTACCCATCGGGGCCCACATAATTGTTGTCGTTTAATCTCTAGGGTTAGGTTTTTGGATGTCTATGACCTGTTTTCAAAGATGGTCATTCTCACAGCCTACAATAAGAGCATCACAGTGGCAGATACTTCCAAGATCTTCTTTGAATGAGTGTGGGTCGATTTTGGGATACCACAAACCATCGTCTCTGATTGGGATAATAGGTTCCTCAACACATATTGGTCGAGTCTCTAGTCATTGTTAGACACTAGCCTCACTAAATCCACTTCCTTCCACACTCAAACCGATGGCCAAATAGAGGTCATCAATCAGATGATTATGCACATCCTTTGCATGTATAACTATAAGCATATGTTTACATGGGATGAGAGTCTTCCCTATGTTCAACAAAACTACAACAAGGTTCTCCATAGCTCCACCGACCATAGCCCCTTTTAGGTGGGGTTGGGATTCCAACCCTTGGGTCCCATTGATGTTGCATTACCTCTTGCAACCACACAAATAGAATCTTCCCATGTTTAGTATGAATCTGAAAAAGCCACCAGATTCATTGAGCGGATTCAATACATCCGCCAACAGGTCCATGAGATTTTGCAGAAATCCAATGTTGAGTAAAAGTAGTTCCATGATCAACACTGGGTATCGCATAAGTTTCAGGTGGGAGACAAGGTCTAGTTACATTTGCAGAAATAAATCCTTATAGGGCCTATCAGAATCTTTGTCCCCTTTGATATGGGCCTTACACTATCTCCAAGGCTATGGGTGACAATGATTTTGAGATCAACACTCCCCCCTTCCTTAGCTCGTACCCAGTGTTCAATGTGAACCTCCTTCGACCATATTTTCCACCATTATTGGATACCTCAGAGATTGTAGAATAGTTGACATCGATAGAGCTCAACCCTAACTACATACATGAATCCACTGATTAGATAGTGGATACACAGGTCAAGAGCACTCACTAGTTGAGGATCCAACTTTATCGGGTTGTCAAGGCAGGGAAACTCCTGCACCAAGGCAAGTGGCTCACCCTGAGCCAAATTCAACATAAATTTCCTCACATAATGGGGGAACTCAATGAAATGGAGACCATTGATTCCTAAGGGGGAGGATAGATCCAGGTGGATATTGGTGGCAACCCACCTATTCCAACTGGCTCCTCTTGACAATTTTTAGATCAACACATTCTTTTGTAATTCTTTGTAATTATGGATTCTACACTTTGGGGATTTCTGAAGACCTACACATATTCTAGGTGTATATTGGTGGTCATCCACCTAATCCAACTGGTTTATTTTGGAATTTTCCATGTCAGTACATCTTTTTGTACTTTGAGGGTTGTTTTGGGGTCCTAAACAATGTTTTCTTTTGTCTTTCCATAGTCAAACTATATAAAGAGTAACAATTTGACATCATAATGTCTATTTCTTGAAAATACCTTTCCAACGAGCTATCACTTGCCTAAAACGAAGGTCATATGCAAAATTTACGACCCAGGGAAGCTAAGGTACTAACTTACCCATCGGGGCCCACACAACTTTTGGTGTTTCATCTCCTAGGATTAGGTTTTTGGATGTTTACGGTTTTGGAATTCTTGAGTAATGTTAGAAAGGCCTCTAGAGCCTCATTGTACTCCATTCTTCTCAGACAGAAGCACATAGCAGCCATATCTCTTCTCAGGGATAGCTACCACCTTTCGAGCAAGTTGTTTTCAATTCTGATGTTTTACAGTTTCAACCAATTTTATTTATTCAATAGAATTTATTGTTCATTGGATATTTTTTGTTGTTCTCTGTATATCTACGTTATTGTATTCAATATGTTATTTGTTTCATTCCGCTCATAAATCTGGATCACACCTTATTCAACTATCTTAAAAACATTTTTTTGGCAGTTTTTCGGTTTGTGAACTTCTGGGGTCATTTTGAGGGCCTAAACAACACTTTTTCAATGATACCCAAAATGTTTTTCTGATTCCCATAAATTAATCTCCTGGTCAACACCTTTCCAACGAGCTATTGTGCGCTCAAAATGGAGATCGTATGCAAACGTTACGACCACGAGAAGTTGATGTAGTAACTTACCCCAACGGGTCCAACATGAATTTTGGTGCTTCATCTCATAACGTTACATTTTTGGATGTATAGGTTTTTGGAATTCTTGTTTATCATAAAAAGGCCTTCAGAGGCTCATTGTACTCATCTTCTTGCGAATGAGTGTAGCCGTCACATCTCTTCTCAGAGACAAGCTTCCACCATTCTAGCAAGATTGTTTTCGGTCTACCTTTTATAGTTTTTAGCATATTTATTATTTAATAGAGGCCAAGTTTTATTGTATCTCTATTATTTTTCACTATGTCTCTATGTTAATATTATAAATCCGTGGTTTCATTTCGTTCTGCTCATAAATCCAGATCGGTGGTATCAAAGCGGTCTGCTCCTTATCATTTTTTTTAATGCATGCCCCCGAAGCGGCCAAGGTATAGAGAGTTGGGTCTCGCACTTGTTTCTCTTAAGGAAAACTTCTCTTGCACGCTCAAGAAATTGTCTATGGAAGGAGAAAATAAATATGATGGGAGAGGAGATCCTTTCAAAATGTTTCTTGAGGAAGCTTGTAGTGTCCCCAAGGCCGAGCCCCGTTGCAGATCATGTTATATGCAAAGAATTGTAAATATGTTCTATAGGCTGGTGAGCCAAGTTTTGAATAAGTTGTAGGCTTATGAGTTTTGTTAGGCCAGGGAGCCTAAGTATTGAA
>SNQJ01S0066286.1:19662-40165 GCA_010110895.2 Picea sitchensis | reverse complement strand
CATTCGATAGACTTACGAATTCATCATGGTACAATGCATGACATGATAATATGGTATTTCTAAATCAATGCAAGGATGCATTGAGTGAATGTGCATAAGTAGATTTTGTTGATATTGTTGTTATTCACACATATATGATAGAACGTATGTTTGAATGCATGTTTGTGCCATATTTCACTACAAATAATATGTTAATATCTCAAATGATTGAATTAGTGGTATTTATAATTCTGACATCACTTCCTAGTGTTGTTGTGGATGTTGCATTGAAAATTTTGTATGCAAAGGTAGTCATGTTTTGATGGAATACAAAAAATCTTTGCCGGAAGAATAAAGTTACATAAAGAGATGTCTTGGATATGGAACTGAATGAAATCCATAATGATGACAGGGCCTTCTACATACATAATTGAAATCTAAGTATTATGTGGAACTTCCGATATATTTTGGAAATCTAATTGTTGTAACAACTATTTTAAAAGTTGGATAAAAGATAGAGAGATAACTCATAGTATTTGTATGTTTATGTTATGGCATAGGTGGATGGTGGATCTACCTAGGAAGGGAAAACAATGAATATTATAAAGTTGGAAATCTCGAGAAGAATGACATTGAATCATATGATTTTTGGATTAGAGACTACCAATGAATGCCTAATAGTATAACTTTATAATTTAGCACACTTATTGCATGTGAAAATATTGGAAAGATCAATCAACTAATGGAATATTTATAAGAGAAGGGGATGCATGAACTTGGAAGGGTGAGTTTTACAAGTAATAGGTAACTTAAATGAATCTATCGTGAAATATTCATGTGGAATGATGGTTAGAATCAAGAAGGGTGTGTTAGAAAGGACAATGAGATGAAATATTTCCCATGGTAGCCTTGTGAAGTGGAAAAGTAGTCATATAAATAAGTATTGAATTAAGATTGCATATGTATTTTTGCATACATGCTTACATTGTAGAGAGTGACGTGAATAATTGTTGTATAAAAATGTCTATAACAAGCTTGTTATTATTTATGGTTGTTATACGAACAACCAAAGAATGAAGACATTAATTGAGTACCTATAAGTATGCACACTAAGTATGGTTTTATTTTAAAAGGGGGAGGAATATAATATCCCCTATGAGCATCAGACACGATGAGTAAGTATGCAGTAGGTGGGTAGGTATAGTACTAGTTCATTATATTGAATTAATAATATAATTAATTAATTAATTAATATGTGCACTTGGAGGGTAATAACTATTGGGCCCCAGCTTTGAAATATTTTTGCGTTGTCAGAACACCTATTTTTCCTCTTTATTCCTCCATATCCACTATTTCATTATCCCTATCATTATATTACCCATGATTTTGACACCCACTCACCCAAAGGTAAACCATTGTCAATATGTTATAGAATTTCTTGTTTTTAATGAATTTACAAATTGAAAATATGTTTTTGTTACGAAAATCTATTTCTGTAATTAAGCAATGTAGATCTGGTAGCAGGGTCAACGGTTGACATATTTGCGATATTCCAAATCCAAATCAGGAACATGGTTTTTTATTCTAGATCCTTCCAGATGGTTTCGTTCCTATCCAATTAGTTGTAGGTTAAAGAAGATTCCCTCTTGTGGTCAAACTTCCAGTCAAACACCCAACTAGAAACCTCTAGTGTAGATCAGATTAAGCAACGAAGATAAATTAACAGGTGATAAATCATGCATGAAGCTGTGGTAGAATATTAAGAATCAATTCCCAAAAATTTGAGACACTTTTGTGTTCCTATCTCCAACACGGATCCAATTGAATAGTTATGTTTGTGCTCTTTTGTGCACGGGTTGTAAGACCCAAGGTTCAATTTATTTATGACCAACCAAACCTACTAGATACTGGCCCTTTTGGCATCACCTTATTGTGCGCAGGAAGTCTCACCCAAGGTATCTATTGGGACTACAAGAACCAGGATTTTGCAGTGGTAAGGGAATGGGAGGAAACCAATAAATTCATTCTTCCTTATTATGTTGTGCACATAACTATGTTATGTTAAGTTATTAACTTTCTTATCATATTCCATATTACTGTATAGATTTGTTACCGTTATAGTCATGAATCATTGAACCATAATTAAGTATCATATGAATCTAGTCTACGATGCATGCAAATAGTATTCATAATCAAACACGAAAAAAAAGAAAACACATGATTCTGTAATATCTCTTTATCATTCCTTTACTCGTTCTTCTCAACCATCGACTACTACACTCAAGAACTTGGGAAGTCAGTATCAATCGAAAAATAACATACCATGATATAACCTAATCTATCATAACTGAACTTCATCAGAATTGTACCTAACTAAACCGCTAATTTCCCAACCCCTTACATATTTATACAAAAACCTAGGGCTAAAACCCTAATCTATTCATCCCAAAAATATCCTATTACAATGCATGGCCAACTCAGTTAATTTATTGTCCAACACATTTCTTTTGCTTTTCAACCTTCATGTTGCTTTTATGTTATTCTTCTATTTTTGGAATGTCGGTTTGACATTATCCTGTTATGCTTTATTTCGTTTCTTTATTCTTTGAGCTGTGAATTGTCTTCCCTTTGTGAACATTCCTCCTTCTACGCACTTTCCTATTGGATGCGTACTCTTTATCTTTCCTTCTTCCTCTGTGCACTTTTCTTATACTTAGTATTTTTCCTCAAAACTTTATAAAAACTATAAAACCGTTTTCAAGACTTCATGTCCAACAAGTTTTAAATGTGATTCACTCTCTTTGGTGGACAATTGAATGGAAATATGATTATCCCCTATTTTGATTAAAGATATGATTGGATGCAGTATGGTTGAGATCAAAGAAATGAGGGATTGCATGTTATCTTATGAAATGATTTTACCTTTTTATTGAAATGACTATAAATTGTTCCATGTAATTATTTCGAATTAGAGGGGATATGAGGAATAGATAGAATAACATTGTTGTGTAGAAGGAGATTGTTAAATCCCTCTTTGTACCTACTTGTTTGAACATTTTTATGCTAATACAAAGAGCCTATTGTTATTTTGTGATCCAAGTGTTGTAGTTTATTACAGTGTATATCAATGGGAGGTAGGGCCCCCTCCCTCTGATATGAATTTCACAAGTACTTTATTTTCTTAGGTTCATTTAATTCTTCGTAGTGTGGTTTGTTACCAAAAATCTTAATAAGTTGTTTTTACAAGAGTTCTAACAAGATGCAATTTGTAGAACTTGGAAGAATAGATTTGAGATTTTTGGGTTTGATTTATGTTGCACGATTTATTTGATTTAATGTTTTTCAAAGCTAATAGGAGTCATTTGAATAATTGATAAGTATGATATAAAAGGATTGCTACAAGAATATTCTTGGTGGGAATAAAAGACTATGTATGCAATGAACAATATAGCTCCAATAGTTCATCTTGATTCCTTAAATTGATTTACTAAGTAAACTAACTTTCGAATTCATTAGAATTTGTTTATCATTTTTNTTTTATTACTTTTAACCACAATATGTATTGTTTAACTTTATGAGCACATTAATAGAATTCACAATATCATGAGCAGTATAAATAAACAATGAAAATTAAGAAACCACACAAGTACACAGTATACCCACATTTTACATGGAAACCTAATGTGGGAGAAAACCACATAATTCTTTTCTTATATGTCAGAAGAAATATATTCATAGGAAGAACCAACTTCCTTGTTTTCCAGCTACAATAGGAAGGGGGCTCCAACCCCCTATTTTCTTAGGCTCCAACCTCAAGGAAGATAAGACCCCTTGAATTCTCTGGGTCCAACCAAAAAGAGGCTACAACCCTCTGTGTTCTCTAGAACCAACCGAAAGGTGGCTACAACCACCTTTCCTTCCCCATCCTTCCCTCATGAAATTCAAATGTAGATCACTGATACATCAACCTTTCATTGGACCTATCACTATTACTATCGTTGATACTGAACTATCTCATAAACATCATCAACCAACCAGATCTACTCATATAGATCATATGCCAAGATCACCAAAACAACTCTCAACCATATCAACAAATGCCTCAAACAAATACCATATGATATTCCTCAACTATGTACCACAAGATATGCCATAAACCATGTACTAAACCAACACCAAAACTCCCAAGATGTGCATCAATCATAAACCATAATCTCCAAAATATCTTCAAGCCATGCCATAAATATGGGCCATAACATTACCAATATATAACCCTAAAAACTTACACAATGACATACCTCATAACTTGTGACAACCCTATTGCATAATCATACCTTGTTGCAACCTGGAATAAGAATCCCCTTTACTTTACCTCATCCTTGATACCTCATATTCGCTAATAGATCAAATGTTCACTAGATAGATATTCAATGAAATTGTGTGTAAGAATGAGAGACTCTTGATGTGTATTTATACTCTTCCATTTAGCTACTTTTCAACCACTTTACCCTTAATTAATTTCTTGTTGCATCCACTTTAACCTTAATTATTTTCTTGTTACAATTGTTTTACCCTTTAACTATTTTACCCTTTTTCCTAATTTTAGGGTAATAATTGTTTTACCCTTTTTCCTAATTTTAGGGTCATAACTATTTTACATTTTCCCCTAATTTTATTGTCAACTTGTACTTTCTTGTTACAACTACATTACTCATAATTACTAAACTCATAAGTTATTTGTTAAAACTAATTTAACCAATTGCAACCACTTTGACTAGCAAACTTCTTGTTGACTTTCTAGGGGATTCTAGAATAATTGACTTATTTTTTATCTTCTAGGTGTTTCTAGATTATTCTTGAGGGTCTTCCAATTTCATGAAGCCATATATACCTAACTGTGAGGAACCATATGGCATACCACATATCACCATAAATGGCATGACACATATTATCCATCTCTTATAGTCTTACCTGGAAGTACACTGACCTTCATGTCTTTATTCCTCATTCAACTATGGGTTCCATGACCATACCTTCGAGGCTACCAAAATTTGTTGCTGGACTTTCTTCAAGAGTTGACATCAATGACAAACAACCCAATCTTTCAACAATCCTGCTTATATTTTTTTTGCATCTCATACCTCTATGAACACCATATTGATAGTTTAATGTCTATAATTTATGCAAATAAATTTCTTGACATTTTTGGCGCCTTTTTCGAGGGGATGCTAAAGGGATTAGAGTGTTGGTAGTATGGTTCTTTATTTTTATTTTTTTTCATATGAATTTTTTTGCACCAAAATTTACAAATTGGAGGAAGAGAAACAATAAGACGCAAAGACAACTTCACTATAAAATTTATGTAAATAAAATTACCAACTTAACAAGAACTATCTAGAGTTCTTCTTTTTTTAGAGGTCATATTTTTACCCCTATTTAAAAAAGTGGTGCTATCAAGAACAAAACCTTGAAATTGATTCTCAAATTGAAAAGTAATGCTATCAATAGCACCACTTTTGTTTTTACTTAAAACAATGACTTAATTGAAATGGTGGCCTTGACCACTGACATCACCACAAATAAAACACTGGAAATCGACTACTAAATTCGAATGTGTTGTTAGTTGATAATTTATTTACTATATATATATATATATATATATATATATATATATATATATATATATATATATATATATATATATTAATAATTTGCATTAAGAGAAAATGATTAAATTGAAGAAAAACACATCCTTAAACAATTTTTTTTTTTTAGAAAACAAAGATTAACCCAAAGGAAAAAATATTTTTGTTGAGAAAGAAATGCAAATCTGTTTAAAATAAAATGAATGGAAAATTAAAATCATTTTTTTAATTAAAAAAAAAATAACCAACAAGATGCAATTAAACATAATGGAGAAATTAAACAAAATGAAAAAAAAGAAAAGATTGAAAACACACAATTTTTTTATAAAAGTTTTTAAAAACAACACAAAATGAAAATTAAAACCAAAACAAAAATAAATGAAACTAAGTAAGCCATATATATATATATAGCTGTACATTTAAAAAATAAAAAACAATAAACTTTAAAATATCTAATACATTTAAAAAATATTTGAAACATTTAAAACAACAAAATTAAAAATTCCAGCCGTCTAAAATAAACAAAATGTCAAAATACTAGCGACCATAACTCACAGTGACATGAAAAGGTAACAATTTGAGAATCATTACTAATATACTGAGGCATGCCTCAATATAAAACAGTTTTTGGTGTTCCTCTACGTGGTAATATGAAAGCGTTTGAGCATTGGTTGATAAATGAGCATTGGCATTCATCATCCTTCACCGGTAATTTCTTAGTATGATTGGGTAAATGTTAAAAGTAAAACATGTTAGCAGGATATATGATAAATGCAAAGAAGTTATGAACAATAAAATCTGATCCATTGATTTTGGTTGATAAATGCAAGAAAGTTATGAACAATAAATCTGATCCATTGATTTTGGAGGACGACTAAGAATATGCCAGCATCTTCAATGCATAGACATCAGATTAGGGTTTAGGGTTAAATAAGGTTAAAAGATCATTAATTATGCCCATTGTCAATAGGTGTATGCCTTTCGGCGTAATTAAAATTAAAAAACTTAAAAAATAAACTAGAATTTAATTAAAGATAAAAAAACCAAAAAATAAAATACAAACTGCAATTTCTTTATAACTAGCATACCCCCAAAGATGGGGAAAGGAAACAATGAAGTGAATCAAGGTGGTTATGTTGTTCAAAGATTAGGGGATTTTGTTTTTGGATAGAAAATAAATACTTCAAAAGGCCTTCTAGAAGGGGTAAACATAAGTTGACATATGATGAGAGGATGTGATGTCAGAAGTCATGAAAAACTTGTTCATCACTAAATCAACCTCAATTGGTGTTTCTAATCTCCCAAGGACTACTGGAATATAAGGAAACAAAGGGTTGTTGTTATGTATTGGGAAAATTTTATTGGTCAATGGTACAATTCAATCACAGGGTGGAAACCACTGGTTCACATGATATTCATAGTACAAAGTGCATGAGAGGGTCATCACCTCAACAATTTGGAATGATTTATGAGATGTTACTCTAAAGTTGATAACATATTATATGGGTGAGAGACAATACATAACAAGTTTCTAATTGAGAGAGGGGTGTCAAATGGATAGAATATTATAACCATAATAATATCTCATGTTTCACTTTCCCTGTAGTGGTACAAGTTTCTTTATTCAAATCCTATATTATGTGGTCAACCAAATATAAACATTGTGATAGTAGCATTGTACATTCGTTAACTATTATTCAGTGTGTTTTTCTCTATTGAAAATGTACATTGTGTGATCAACCAAATAAAAAATTTGTGATGGTAGCATTGTATATCTTCTAGTGATTTCTTAGATAGAATACATTCCAATGTTATTATCCCACTATAATATGTCAGACTTCCATTTGCATCTTTTTGACCTCCATTCACATTCAAATTGGGAAAGGGTGAAGAATAATGACACCTCTTGTCAAACTATATGGATCCTTATCTCTATTTTCAATGGGGTTATTTTCCCACGACGATTTGAAAATTGTGCCTCACTTTTCTATAATTATTGGTAATTATTTGAAAGCCCACCCTACTTATTGACATTTTTTGTCAAATCATCCTCTTCACCATCTAGATAAAAAGATTGAGACCATGCGAATCTCCTTATATGTTTATGGTTATCATCATCATCATCATCACTTATCTCCTTCTCCTCAAGATAATTAAATGCACAAACTGCAACACTAAAACGTCTCTTAATTTTTGGAGAAGAACTTTTCAATTCTAAATGACCTCATATTAAAGGACCTTTAGAATTGAAAAGTTCAATTTTTAATATGAGGTGATCTGTCTAGGGATTGAAGAACAATTGAAACTGACATATAATCAGCTTCTTAGTAGTGTTCAATTGCCACCTAAAAATGACACATTTAATTGAACCACCTACAACACTGCAATCCCAACATTTTGTTAGTTTCCTCACCTTGAAGAAATCATTTATTTTTATACATGTTCATATTCTTCATCGTATATCCTATAACCCTAGTTATTTCCACTGGCATTCTTTTATTATCGCTAGCTAATTAGAATATTGGAGAAAAAGAAAAAGCGATATGGATGATAAACACAACATAAACAACCAAGATACTTCTTTGCACCTTTAGAAACCAACTCTCTATGAGGCTTATCAAATCACCGATGTAAATTGAACTATAAATACATGCTCAACTTGATCATATGGCGCATCGACATTGGTGGTTGTCAATAGAGGGTGAGAAAGAAACATAGAGGGATTTCTCGTTTTAGTGTCCTTCTATTGGTTTCTTTGGGATTTGATCTCGACACAGATTTATTTGGCTTATGATGAAGAAAATGGTGTTCGTTAGTGAAATCAATAGTGTGAATGTAAGACAATTTGACGGGCCGAGGGATGTGTAGCAAGTGAAAATGTGGGTGAGGAGGGATTTCGATCTGTTTTATTTGGATTTGCTTTTGTTTTATTTTATTCTTTGCTTCTGATTCGTGGTGTTATTTAGGGCCATGGACAATATGAATAGAGTGTTGGAATATTCACCAAAACTGAGAGAGGGGGGATGAATCAAGAGTGACAACGTTTTACCAATTTAATCACAACAAGTAAGAATCAACTTATAAACAATTCCACTCAGTTATGATTTCATTTAACATATCATAAACATATAACCATAGATGCACAATACACAAGAATTTTATGTGGCAACCCAAATGGGAGAAAACTACATAACACTTATCAATATATATATTTAATAGTACATTCACGGGAAGCATCAACTTCCAAGATTCTCCAGCACCAAGTGGAAGGAGGCTCCAAACCCCTTGTTTACAAGCTCCAACCCCCTGAAGGAAGATCCAACTGTTGAAATATTGTAACTTCGAAGAATATTCTAATTAGATTAGAGTTATTCTTTTATATATCAAATCCCATTTTGTGGATTGATCAAGTCGAGTCTTGTATAAGATCAAATCCCTTTTTGTGGATTGGTCAAATTGTATTTGTATAGTGGTATTTATAAAGTCGACCCATAGTAATTATAAAGTGTTTTTAGCCACTTCTAGGGGAATTCAACTCAACCAAGTGAAGAGACACAACCCTAGCACCATATCACACTTTTATTTATATGTGAATTTGGTGTTTTATTTACACACACTCACTCACTCATGTAGTGCGCATATATTTAAGGAAGTTGCAGTTGCATGAGGAAGGAGAAGAGAGGCACGTTCTTAGTCTTGGTCTATCTTTGGTGTTTTGGTCTTAGTCTTGGCATTATATTGGAAAATCTATTATTGCGGAAGTTTTTGTTGATTTTTCTCCCCCATGACAGTTTCCCAGGATAAATTGTTGCATACCTTGTGATTGTGTTTATTTCAATGATCCTCTTTATATTTTTGTTTTGGAAATGCATTGAATGCTCATGTAATTTGGAAATAACCTAATAACAACAGTAAAAACTTAACACCAACTCCCCAAATTCTCTAGATCCTACTGGAAGGAGGCTCCAACCCCTTATTTTTATGAGCACCAAGTCAAAGGAAGTTTCAACTCCCTTTTAAGCATCAACCTTCTATATGAAAACACCAACCTTCTCGTGCACCACCCAACCAACCATGTTTCTCAAGCACCAACCTAAAGGAGACTTTTATCTCTTGCCTTGCACCACCCTACCACCCTTAAATATAAATGAGAGAATCAACCTGTCATTCTTACTGCCAATGACATTGATATATCACCATCATAAAAACTAGCTCCACTACAACTAATACATCATCATCATCATCAAAACTAGATACACCATGACTAATACATCCTCATCATAAAAAAATAGATCCACCACAACTAATATATTAACATCATCAAACTGGGTCCACTTAGAAACTGGGTACACACAAATATTTTAGGTCCACATGGGTCTACATATAAACCCCAACATCACTTCTTATATTTATCTTGAACACTTGTTTGGAACTAGTTTCTGGATTAGTCACAAACCCTAACTTCCAACAAGTATAGCTCCTTAGCTGTAATGAATCAAGGTATGAAACTCGTACCCAATATTATTGAATATATTCTATGAAATTCCTTCAAGTTTCCCTCCTTAACTCTATTGGAGAAATTTCTATTTTCGACACATTAGTTCAGTGGGAGTTAACTCACTAGTTCTATTTTAGACTTTTTATTTTAGATCATCACTATTATGATATTATGCATGCATGGATTCTTCTATTATGGAATTTTATGTCCTATATATGAGTGTATTCCACTCATTCATTATATCATAATGATCATATTGTTTATCATCTATGTATCAATCATCAACTCGATGAAGTAGTGTGAATATATTTTCTCATTCTTCCATGTTGAATCTCTCTTCCTTTCTTGATAAGCTTTTTTTGTACTTGATTTAGCTAGATCTCCTATGCAATTTTTTATGAAACATTGACATGGTACCAGATATACGCTTCTTGGAGAAATTCATCCACGCTATAGAATAAGGAAATCAGAGTTTCGATGAGCAAATCCATGTAATAGACATGGTCGCACCCTCTCCCTATTTAAAGGAGCAACCATCACACCCAAACTTACGAATTTTTCAAATTTTGGGTTTGTCACACCCTAGACATTGGAAAAGGGTGACTAGGTCACTCCCAATACACTGGAAAAGGGAGACCAACCAAAACTGGTCTCTCTATTTCTTAAGGGAAGGTCTGACCACCTCTAAAAACACCTTTTTGTTTGCAGTGATTTCTCCTAAAATATTCACTTTTTTGGGAAACAGTGCACATGAGAAGTAAATTGACCCATTCCATAAGAGTTCTTTGAACTGTTTGGTGAGATTACTCACCATATTCTTAGAAATTAATTCAGAATATCATCTGCTAAAACTGATACAAATTTTCACTTAAAGTGCCCTTTCTATAGTGATTTCTCAGTTTTTCACTTGTAGATTGAGAGTAAATGTTTAGGGGTGCTTAGAAATAGTGGGAGATATGGATAGAAAAACTATTAAACATTCAAAATTGGTGGTGATCCTCACACCGTACAATTATTTTGATTGGAATCCCAAGGCAGAATCCCAACTCAGAAGGAAAGTACTATACAACTTGACGATGGGGAAAAAAACATAACCTACATCAACAATTGAGAGGATGAGATGGGTGAAACAAAAGGATGAAGCCACAAGACTTCTTCTTGAATTTATTTCAATTGATATATGGTTTCATGTTTCCACATGAAAGACTCCAAAAGAGATATGTACTACCTTGGAAAGTCTGTTTGGAAATAAGGATGATAAGAGAGGTCATATGCTTGAGGTAGAGTTGAATACTTTGGATCCTAAATTTTTTGATAATATATAGTATTTATTTACTAAGTTTAAGTCTTTGATATTGAGATTACGATCTTTTGGTATTGATAATTCTAAACAAGTGGACCAACTTATCATAACAATCTTGGCCAAGCTAGGACCATAATATGTTGTCTATGTTTCCACTTTCCATTCAGGAAGGTATCTCATGGGAACAAATTGGAACATTCCTACCATGGATCAAATCATTCATACTCTCACACATGAGTAGGAAAAATTCATTTAGATGGGCCTAAGTAAGGATCCAAATCACATGCACTCGGCATGCATGATGGAAAAGGATCATCCAAATAAAAAGGGAAGGAGAAAGAGAAGGAGAAGGAGGGATATTCCAAACCCTTCAATGATTCTTCAGGTTTCGAAGACTCTTTAGATTCCAAGAAGAAGAAGAAGATAAATTAGTGCACTTACTGTGATAGATCGAATCATGAAGAATCCACATGTATGAAGAAACAAATCAATCTTATGGCACATGAAATTCAACAGAACAATGCTTAAAACTTCATTCCATAGGGAGTCAAGAAGAAGAAGAAGGAAGAAGATCTTGCTCTTAAGAAAGTTAATCATCATGCTCTTGTTTCAATTAATTCCTCATCTGATTCATGGATTATAGATTCCAGTGCATTCCATCATATGGAAGTGAAAGATGAAGTTTTTTGTTTTTTGATTACATGCTCAAGACCCCCTATTCTCATGGGGTATGATACACCAATAGTAGTAGCAGGAGAGGGGAGAGTGGAGCTCCATAATGGTAGTTTTGAGAATGTTTTACATGTTCCAAAGATTCCTATGAATTTTCTCTTAGTTTATTAGATCACTCATAAAGGTAAAAAGGTTGAATTTACATGAAATTCAGTTTCAGTAATTAACATGCATGACAATTCCATAACTGCAATTAGTGAGGTGGATCACAAGTCAAGTTTGTATAAATTCACTAAGTTTTGTGACAATGACTCCTCTTTTCTACATACACATAAGGAGAATACTTTGCATGAACCTCCAGTGCAACATGCATATATTCTTATGCTTCCATCAGTTTCATACATCATAGATGATTCCATACACTCAGATTATGTACATGGAAATAAGAAGGTAGTACAACCAGATAAGAAGCCAGTGTCGGAGCTTCAGTAAGTTCCCAATAGGGCACAATTCACACTTCATGCATTAGGTGTTCCTGTAGGGAATCCATTGAATTTGAGGAGGACTCAATCTCATCATGAGGATCCTTCTCATGTACCTTCATCTTCTAAACCAATGATTCCCATGAATTTCTATATGGTTCAATATTCCTATCCACAGAACTACAATGAGTCTCTAGACAATCCATTATGGCAAGCAACCGTGCATAAGGAGTATGACTCACTCCTAGAGAATATGACTTGTGATATGGTTCCACTTCCACAAGAAAGGAATATTTTCAGGTGCAGATGGGTCCAGAAGACCAAGAGGTGCAATTCTAAACAAGTTGTCAAAGGACTTCATCATATCCATAAATATTTATACATATTAACACAGACTTTTAGTGAGAAAAATTTTCAGACTTTGCGGGATCATCTTGGAGTGAAAAACATAGTTGCCTCTTCTTCTTTTGATGCATTGTCTTTTGAGGGGGGGGTTTGTTCCCACGTGTTTTTCCCTCTTTCCTCATTTTTATAAAGTGTTCATTAGTTGCATTGTAAATGAGTACCTAATATGGCCTAGTTTTAGGGACTCATTTTTACTCCATAGTGATGTTCAAGGGGGGTGTCGGAGAAATTTCTATTTTCGGCACACTAGTTTAGTGGTAGTTAATTGACTGTTTCTATTTTATATCATCACTATTATGTTATTATGCATGCATTCATTCTTCTATTATGGAATGTTATATCCTAAATATGAGTGTATTCCACTCATTCATTGTATCATATTTATCGTATTGATCATCATCTATGTATCAATCCTCAACTCATTAGAGTAGTGTGAATATATTTTCTCATTCTTCTATATTGAATCTCTCTTCCTTTATTGAAAAGATTTGTTTGTACTTTCTTTAGATATATCTCTTGTGTATGTTTTGATGAAACATTTCCAGACTCATCACTGAAAAGGAGATGTAGAAAATATGGCAGACCCTCCTAAATTTTGGCCTATTCTTGAGAGTGAACTTTTACAGCATGCCACATGCTCAATATTTTATATATGATTCTAAAACTCACAAAAGCATTACTAAAAAATGTGCTCTTTCCAATTCAATTTGTCTGACATAAATTGGAACCTCTATGAATAAGTTGTGATTTGATTTTTCAGAATACTTGTTTGACACTAGTTACAAGACTAGTCAAAAACCCTATCTTCCACAGAGTGTATATACAAAAGTAAAACAACCCAGATGTTAAAATTTATACCACATGTACCTTGATATTTCTTATCAACATCCTCCAAGTTTCACTATCTGAATCATTTTAGAAACAATGTTATAGTAAAAATGGTAAGATGACCTTTAAAACCATACCTTAGAACACATCATCACAATACTTCATCTTCTCTTGGAATTTTTCCCTTCTTCACTTCATCTTCCCTATGAAAATAACTGCCAAGTTTGTGCTAAGAGATCACAAGATTGAATGATGAAAATGAGAGGTTCTGAAAGTGTATTTATACCCTTCCAATCACCTTCTTTAATTGACCTTGAGTTGACTTGTAACTTCTTATTTACAACAACGTTTTCTCCTTTACTTAACTTTAGGGCCAACTTATAACTTCTTGACCTTAGATCTGAGGCTTCTTGAAAATATTTCAAGGCTTCATCTTTAAAAGAACATAACTTATTAATCACGAGTAACCACATGGAATGCCACCTGCCATTGGAGAGAGCACACCTCTGCGGATTATTAATCACTTAGCCAAATTTCCAGGGATTCATGTATACTTATTCAAAGTGTATTCCCATGAGGACCATGATTAAATCTACACCATAAGGATATCACTTTGGAGACTTCTTCAAATACACCCATCACTTCTAGAAGATTCCAAACTTTCTTCAGGGATTTTTCTAGGGTTGACATGAATGAAAACCAATTTTCCAACAATATCCCCTTTTGGCATTGATGGAAATACTCATTCTTCCCCTGTGACCATTTCTCCTCCCGTCTTCATGATTCTAATTTTTCTCTCCCCCTTTGACATCAATGGAAAGGGGTAACTCCCCTTGATAGTATACCTTCTTTTGACAATCTCTCTCCCTCTTTCTTCTTTGCAAGATGTCATGTAAATCAATGTGGATATTTATGTATATGATTCCTTTCCTCTCTTCCAGGGATTCTTGTCCATTGTTACTTCCTATTATTGTAATCCATTGATGTATATTAAAATCATTCATGTCAAGGTTCCTTCATCACTTGTCTTCAAGTATTGATGACTGAACTGAAATTAATGAAATAATCAGTCAACAATCTCCCCTTGACAATATAACTCCTCTTGATAGTTTGTGTCCTCCTATCTTGTTTTGACTCTCATGGGTTTCCTTCCTATCACTAGTTGGTTCCACCTATCAATATGATTATTTCCTGCATCATATGTTTTACTAAGCATTCCTCTTAATGACAATGCCAAGATGTCTTTCTACAATTCCTCTTGAGCTCATGTTTTCATACAATATCATGTCTCTTCTCTGGTTCATGTCAAGTATTGTATTCTATACCTACAAAATATCTCATGAATTCATCTTTGTCCATATGCTACAAATATTTCCATGAATCTACTACTTAACTGCACACTATGTTGACTAATCTACCACTTCACCGTTCTAAGAGATTCTTCGAAACTACTACAAATGATCACTACATATTATTGATTCTCAAGATGAATCAAATATCTCCACTAGTATTCTCTATCTTCAAATCAACATCTACAAGTCTGCAACAAGTACACATTCTTGAATCTATAATGAATGTGTCCCTACTTGAATACATTCTTGGAATTCTCTATACAATCATGAATCTTTTCCTCGAAAGTGTACCAATGAAATTCCTCGTAACTTCTAGCTAACCCCTTCATACCTGTATGAGGATGTGTTCCAAAACCTACTCCTTAATAAACCAATATGTCATGAGATATTATGCACCTTTGTCATC
This sequence comes from Picea sitchensis, assembly GCA_010110895.2. Taxonomy (NCBI): domain Eukaryota; kingdom Viridiplantae; phylum Streptophyta; class Pinopsida; order Pinales; family Pinaceae; genus Picea; species Picea sitchensis. The sequence goes on along the minus strand of SNQJ01S0066286.1, from coordinate 24,595 downwards.
AACCATTTTGAATCTTCCTTCTTAAAATATGCAAACACTTCATACTACCCAAAATATAGTTCTCCAATCTGTAATAGTTGTTTCTTAAACTCCCTCTATTCAATATTGACATTACTAGGAGTCTCAAATCTGGATGTATTAGAACAATATATAAACCTACTTTGCTACATGATCATCCTTTTGAATCTTGACATCTTCCTCTTTGCATGTAGATTCATCATGCATTCCTTTAATTCTTGTGAGTATGATCTCTGAGGGTTCTTCATTCACCTATTCTATTGAATGGTGACCTTTGATAGTTGGGAGTGTTTCCTAGCACTTGAGATCTCTTCAACTTATTGTTGAGCTTTTTAACTTTAACCCTTAATGTGATGACTTCTTCTTCAATCTTCTCACAATCTTCTTCTTTCTTCATTATCTGGATATTCATTACTTCTTCTGTTCTCTTTTCCTCTTCAAGTTGAGTTTTCAATGAGATGATTTTTTATTCAAGTCTTATTTGGTGTTGGCTAAATTATGCTTCAATCTTGTTTAACTCCTGAGATATTCTATAGCACTGAAAAGGGTAAAAATGAATTTTACAGCCAATAATTTTTTTTTTTATTTAACCTTGTTATGGTTCACTTGATCATTAGATGCACTGGTGCATTAGCATTTAAATAACGCACCAATGCATATAATTTTTTTGAAATAAACCTACCATGGTGCACCATTTTTTAGAGCACTGATGTGTCCATAGTAAAAAAATGCACTAGTGCATTATGTATTTATAAAAGTATCATAAAACGACATCTGCTAGAACCTCTGTTCACTCGTTTCCACTATTTTCCTCTCCTATAAATGGATTTTTGGTCTATTTTTATAGGTTCTTCAAAAAAATCCTCCATTAGAGTGTATTTTCCTTGTAGTTCCTCACTCTTTGCAGCTTCCAAGGAATATTGTAAATGCTGTGACGTATATCAATGGATTGGAAAGCCTTGCTAATGGGATGAGCTCCCATTGTTTCTAGTTATAGTGCTAGAGATGTTTTCCAAATGGGAAATATATTTTGTGGGGAACTATAACATCTCTAGTTATAGTGCTAGAGATGTTTTCCAAATGGGAAATGTATCAAACATGTGGGGGATAGATTATTACTACTACAGAATATCTAACAATATGGGTCGAAGTTGCACCGGTTAAATATTGTACAATTGAAACAATGATGTGATTCATTTTTGAGAATGTGAGTACCATATTCGACTGTCCATAGGTGCTCATGAGTGAAAAATTCTCACATTTGTTCAATAAGACCATTCAAAAACTCAATCAAGACTTCATTATCCACCACCAAAAGAGCACTCCCTATCATCCTCAAGCTAACGGTATGGTTGAAGCTTTCAATAAAATTTTGGAACATTCCTTAACCAAAGTTTGTAATGTGTAGCATGATGATTGGGACCAGAGGACCCTGCAGTGCTATGGACCTATCGAACAACTTGCAAGAGACTAATAAATAAAGCACTCTTAATATTAGTCTATGGTAAAGAAGCGGTCATGCTGCTAGAGTTTTTAGTCCATAGACTCCATGTTTCTCAAAACATAGATGACAAATGAGAAATCCCTTCAACAATGGTTAGATGAAGTTATGGATCTCGAAAAGGATCATATGATGGTGGGATTCATCTAGGTGGTTGAAAATCAGAGATAGAAGGCATGACATGATCGCATATCCGCTAAAATATCCCCCATCCTAACTGTTTAGTCTTGTTATATGACAAAAAATATTTACAACAATATGGAAAGCTATGTATGCGTTGGTTGGTTCCCTTCCACCCAGTGTACCTAAGGGAAGACGATGCATCCAAGATGCTACATTATAGAGACAACCGCTTAAGGGCTTGATCAATAGTGGTATATTGAAGGTGTACTATGACCCGTAGGGGTCATCCATTACTTTGCTTCTTTTTTTCCACCTTGAATATCAATAGAGTAGGGTTATCTTAGACTATACAACATACATAATAATATATATTTGGAATAAGTTTTGTTTTTTGGTAGCACAATGTACATTCCATTCACACAGGAAGATTATATGGATTGACAATTTTGTAGATTCCCAAGATTTCCAATTCAAGTTGAAGTTATGGGTTACATTCAAAGTATTGGCTCTGGTAGGGGATTCACACAATATTACGATACACTACATGTCACTATATATTGAAGGGTCAAGAAATAAGATTTGGATAGATCATCCAAAGCTTTGTCACATGAGTCATGATGACACCACAATAAAAAAGGCACATCACCGGTATAGAGGATATGAACCGTTATCTATTCACCATTGGGATCCATAATTATTCCTCACCCATTCCCATCACCCCCCCTATATATATACTTACAACCATGTAGTCATTGTAAACATTCTCCATGTCCAGTTTCCTCTCACCCTTACTCATTACCCACATCCTTGTTTTCTCCTCGTTCAAAGGTATCCCTCCACTTTCCACTAATATCACCATCTCTCATTCTAGTTCCCCTATCATGGACCAACTTCAAAGACATTCTAGGATGTACAATCTTGAATTTGGTCAAGCAGACCGAGAACCCACAGTATAGGTTTCCTGCATATTGACATTTCATCATCAACTGATAAGAAGAGGGTCCACCCTCTTATTTTCTAGAAAGATATTTCCCCAATCTTCACAGTTCACTGAACTATGCTTTGAAGTTGCGATAATCTGCCATATCTCTAAGATTGATGTTGGTTTTCATGTCACCATGGATAATTCCCTTTGTTGAAGGAGAGATCCCAAGGCTATAAGCTCTCCATTCTAGTGAGCTAGGAGGTCCTCATCATCTACCTTATATTGCTAGAATATAAAATACAAGTTGAGGTTGATCTTCTATCTTGATAGAACTTATCCTGAAGATCTACCTCCTGTAGTTCCATGAGTAACTAGGCAAATTTCTTGCAATTTCACTTCACTTCAGTCAAGGGGTCAATGTCTATGTGACGTGATTTAAAAATAACCCTCAATCATCACCATAGACACGATTGAAGGGAAAGGGTCGAGTAGTTTCCGAACTGAAGTCATAATACATCACTTACCTTAGGGATTGCTTGACTCCTTTCAAGACTGGTGTTAGGTTGCTACTATATATTGGACATATAATTTTCTCTTAATCAACTCAGTTGCCACCACAACTTGGTTTGAGTCTTTGGTACATCATTGATGATTATTTTATCTTACTTATTTCTAGTAAAAAATATTCAGTGAGACATTTGGCTCGAGGATGAGACAAGTAATAGTGGTGGGGGCTTGTTGGAACCCAAAGTTTTGGGTCTATATTACATGTTCATAGAAACAAAGTTGTGGACACCTATTCTAGTTTTTGTGTGCACCAAATAAAATGCACGAGGATTGACAAAAAGCATGCACCTAATCAATTTTTGAATTTTTTTTATATTGCATTCCAAGTACAAGTTATTTCAAATGTGCGTTGATCCAAGTTTTGGATGAACACCAGAAATCAAGAAAAGAATCATTGGGAAATATCCCCAAATGACGATTACCAATAGCACAAGGGAATGTGGAGTAGACAGATGCTGAGCTGGAAAGATAGTTAATATTTCCCTAATTCCAAAAAGGTTGAGTGGAATGCAGGAAAGTGATAAAAGTGTGAGAGATTATTAGTCAATAGAGAAAGTGGAGTAGAACTTATAGAGATAGAGCTCCCGAGAAGAGAAAGATATAAATGGAAACAAGGAAAACATAAATATTGTTACTCACTTAGTGGATTCATTGAGTTGTTTTTGTTTTATTGTTGCTAACTTGATTCACTAGGTTTTTTGTTAGTGTCCATTATTCCATAGCTAGTTCAGAGATCGCTCTGAGTCTCTATAGAATTGTAATGTATTTGATTATAGTCTGATTCTATCATATGTGAAATGTATGAAAGGATGTGCATCACACAATGTATTGTAAATCTTGAGAAATATATGAGGGAATATGAGATCATGTAGCTGTCATTACATTATTTTCTTAATGTATCCATCTGTCTCATGGAATAAGAATAATAATAAATCCAAACAGATCCTAAGACTATGGTGTGTTAATTATGTGTTTGAATGAATGTATTGTTTCCTTTGTGTCTGGTTATATGTTAAGAAAGTTGACATAAATGATATGAATGTCAACCTGGATGGATCTGTGTCTTGAGCCCTTCATACACAACAAAAACTCAGATGGTCTATGTGACCCTCATAGAGTCTCGGGTGAGACCTTCTTCAACCTCTATTGAGTATTGATATGCCAATGATTTGAGTTTTTTTTTGGTCAACTTTGGATGAACCCTTAGTCTTAGCCCCCAAATGTTAGGAATGATGCATGCAAGCATGAAACAAAACAACACTAGAAAGAGGTATCTCAAGAGTTAGGGAAGGGTGCCCAAGAAATGGGCTATCCCTGTAGCTGGAGAAAAGTGATGGGTGGGTTGTAGGTTGTGGTGGTGAATGAAATAATGGTGGTATAGATGACCTAAAAATGGATGATGCAACCTATATACATATTAATAATATTGTTATTAGTATGAAAAAGTAAAATTCAAAAAAACAAATATAACAAGTTTGAGATTTAAACAAGATTTAAGTCAACACATGATACCTGTGAAGGTGGTGACTTTTCCCTCCTAGGTAGACATGACTCATCACCGTATTGTATCAAAACCTATAGAAACAAAAGAAAATTATATTTGTGGGTTCCATAAAATAAATAAATCATTATGGTGAATTTATAAAATATTACACATACCTATGTATGTGGTACATCGAATAAACAAGTTTCCTCTACTACTACATCAATGATGGAGACTGACATTGATGCATCTATCGATGTAGAGTGTCTTCTATAGGGGCGTAGAAATTGAAAAACATCATACAATAAGATATGGA
>SNQJ01S0066286.1:0-17017 GCA_010110895.2 Picea sitchensis | reverse complement strand
TAGATCTTACTAACTACTAAGTGTCTAAATATCCTAACATCCCCCCTTAAGAACAACTTGGGATAGGATTGAAGGATTTACAATAGTGACACAATAGGAGAAGGAAGGAGGCATTAGAGCCTATCCCCCATTAATGACAACTTACTGAACTCCTAACATAGATCGAAGTTTGGAAAACTTCACTTCTCTAAGAGACTTTGTGAAAATGTCTGCAACTTGATCTTATGTAAGACAAAAGTGCACTTCAATAACTTGATCATGAAAGAGATTTCTGATGAAGTGCATGTGTATCTCGATGTGTTTTCTACGCTGATGTTGAACTGGGTCTTTGGTGAGCTTGATGGAACTCTGATTGTTGCACCAAAGGCTGGTTGGATGCTTCTACTGGAATCCAAACTATGAAAGGATCTGTTGAAGCCACAAAGCTTCCTGGATTGCATTTACGGTTGCTCGGTACTTTGCTTCTGTTGAAGAAAGTGCAATAGTCTATTGTTTCTTACAGGCCCAAGTGATAGGTCCTGAACCAAGGATGAAAAAATAACCTGCGGTAGACTTCCCATCATTAGGGTCGTCGGCCCAATCTGAATCAATGAAACCAACCAATAAAGGAGTCCCCCCTGAACTTTAACGTATCTTGAATTGAACTGTACCATAGACATAGAGAAGTATCCTTTTATCTGCTTTCCAATGGCTTTCACGAGGTGTTTACATATACTGGGCAACAATACCAACAACAAAGGAAAGATCAGGACGGGTATGAGTCAAGTATAAGAGGCTACCAACTAACTGATGGTACAAGGTGGCATCAACTTCAGGAGAAGTACATGTAGCATTAATCTTGACTCCAGACTGGAAGGGAGAAGGGGTTGGTTTACGATCATCGATGTGAAAGCGACGAAGAAGGTCACAAGCATACTTAGACTAGGAAAGAAAAATTCCTTCATTGGTTTGCAAAACTTGGAGACCAAGGAAATAGTGTAAAAAAACTAAGTCTGTCATTTCAAATTTCTTCTTAAGGCTGTTTTTCACATGGTTTAAAAGTTTTGAGTCACTACCAGTAAGGATAAGGTCATCAACATAAAGGAAAAGGATTATGATATGGCTTCCTACTTTCTTGGTATAGACATTAGGATTAGAATGACATCTAGAGAATCTAGTGGCAATAAGAAAGGTGTCTATTTGGCATACCAAGCTCAGGGAGCTTGCTTGAGACCATAGAGAGATTTCTTAAGGTGACAAACAAGGACATAGTCATTATAGACATATCCAGGAGGTTGTTCCATGTAGATTTCTTCTTGCAAATCTCCATGCAAGAAGGCATATTTAACATCCATCTAATGGACCTCCCATTTATGTGAGGTGACAAGGGAAAGAACAAGGCAGATGGAATTCATTTTTTCTACAAGGGAAAAGGTTTCATGATAGTCAATTCCTTCAACTTGGGAAAATCCTTTGGTAACTAAATGAGCCTTGTGTCTTTCAACACTTCCATCTGATGCATACTTAGTTCTATAGACCCATTTAGATCTGACAAGTTTTCTTCCTTTTGGAAGAGGTACAAGATCCCAAGTATTGTTTTCCATTAAAGAACGATACTCTTCATTCATTGTTGTATCCCAATATGGATGACCTGAATCTTCTGCAAATTTCTTTGGATCATGAGTTTCTAAAACTTGATCCAAAAGAGAAGAGGCTCGCTGGAACTGTGAACATGTCCGACGCTGATTTGAAGGATCACCAACAAGATCACCAACTACTTCTCGTGTTGAACAGACCCATCTAGGAAGCGATGGAGATGTTACTGGTTCAGCTTCAAAGGACTCATTTGGAGGAGGGTGAGCAGGTAGAGGTGTATTTTCATCCTCACTATCATCATCTAAAGAAGAAACCAGATTAGAATAAGGCACAAACGTCGAAGATGGCTCACATGCTGAAGAAGGCACAACCACCGAATTAGGATCGCAGGCCAAAGAAGGAACAAATGTCGAATTAGACTTGCAGGCCAAGAAATTTTCATCAAATTTAACATCTCTTCTAATAATAATTCCATTACAATGTGATTGAAGAAGTCTGTAACCTTTGACATCTTCAGAATAACCAACAAATATGCACTTCTCACTTTTAGGCTACAATGCTTTCCTTTTCTCATCGGGAATGTGAGCCCATGATATACTACCAAATACACAAAAGTGACTTACATCTGGTTTAATTTTAGTCCAAGCTTCTTCCCATGTTATATTTTTAAGAGCCTTTGTGGGAGTGCGATTTACTATGTAGTTTTCACAGTTGATGGCTTTCACCCAATACTTTAGACTTAATCCCTTAGATTGGATCATACAATTAGCCATTTCTTTTAATGTCTAGTTCTTTCTCTCAGCAACACCATTTTGTTGTGGTGTATATGGAAAAGTGCGTTGCATTTGGATTCCCTGTGTAGTGCAGTAATTTTTAAAATTATTGTTCACATATTCACCTCCATTATCTATTCTTAACCTTTGAATTTGATGTCCATATTTATTTTCTACAAAGGCCTTGTAGGCCAAAAACTTGTCAAAAACTTCGCTCTTAAGTTTTAAGAAGTAAACCCAAGTATGTCTGGAAAATTCATCAATGAAAGTTAAGAAATACTTGCACCTAGAAAAAGAAGGAGAAGAAAGTGGACCACACAAATCACTGTGAACAAGCTGCAAAGGACCCGAGGCGTTCCAAGAGGCACGTTTGTCAAAATTGTCCCGATGATGTTTGCCGAGAACACAACCGACACAAACACCATCTCTGCATGAGACAAGAGCAATACCAGTCACCATCTATTGATTACATAGTTGTTTCAATGAGTGATAGTTTAGATGACCAAACCGCTCATGCCAAAGTTTGCTCAAGTCATTGCTATGAGAAACAAAAACTAATGAAAAATATGATGACCCAAAGTTGTCAAACTTGTACAACCTGGTAATATCATCAACAATTATAGTTGCAAGAACATGATTAGGATCTTTTAGATCCTTGATTACAACTTGGTGAGGTGAAAACTCTACGGTTTTACCTTCACCCGAATGAGTGATTTGATATACTGATAGAAGGTTACAAGAAATACTTGGAACACATAATACATCATTGAAATGGCTATTTTCTACTTGTACTATTCTAGATCCTTCAACACTAAGAGATCTATCATCGCCAACAAATATTTTCCTTGTGTTATATTCATTTAGAGTTGAAAATATGTCTCTATCCTTAGCCATATGATAAGATGCTCCAGAATCAATACGCCCATTATCAGAAGTAGAAGTAGAAGGTATATTGAAGGAGAAACTAAAAGCAGAAAGTGCATGTCCATGAGAAGAAGAAGAAGAAGTAGGATCAATACTAATGTTGCGCTTCTTCATCACTGCTTCTAAAGCTTCCATCTTCTTGAAACATTTGGACTCATCATGACCATCTTTATCACAAAATTTGCAATGTCTGTCAGTCTTCTTATTTTTATATTTTTCTCCTTTGTCTCCATTTAGAGAAAAATATGTTTGAGTTGGTTTGAGACCCTTATATTGCTTGGTTTTTTTTGCAAGGATGTTGCTTCTTGGGATTCTTAGGTTTATCTTTCTACTAGGCAAATAAGGCTTTGTTGGAGGTACCTGCAGTGTTGATCACTCCAAGTTGTACAATCTTATCTTCCTCTCTAATCAAAGAAGAACAAAAGGACAAAAGAGTGGGTTTTTCATAATATTTCCCTAGATCCTCTCTCATGGCATAAACGGTAGATACAAACACAGAATATGCACTACCTAGCTTAGAAAGAATAAGATAGATGCAACACTCTTCCTCCATTTTTATCTTACATTCTTCACATAAAATTATGAGTGTTTTAAACCTAGATAGATAGTCTCCAAGGTAAGAAAAATCACTTGGAATCAAGGTCAGTACTTGATTTTCTAACTGTTTTTCTCGAATAATATTGAGTTTACCAAAAACAGATTGAATGTTGTCTCAAGATTCTTCGGGGTCATCAATTTCTTGGAGGTGGTATCTTAAATCAGGAGAGATGGACATTTTTATTAGTCCACATGCTTCATCACTCCTATTAGCCCATTTGGATTTCTTATCATCATCAGTGGGATCTTTTTCCTTTTCCAAGGTAATCTGGTACAAGTCTTTACTTCTTAATAAATCTTCCATATGAAATTTCCATTGGAAGTAGTTGTTGCTGGTAAGAAAGACATTACTTGTAGAATCCATATTAAATATGAAAATAATGTGGATTTAAAAACTGAAACTAATGATCTGGATGGAAATATCTCAAAAATTTATGTGGATTTAAAAAAAATGACATTGAAAACGGACTTCTGATGTGAGAGTTATGCACTTTTAAAAAAAGGCATAAATGATAACCAACTGACCACGTGATAGTGTAAGTTTCTTTATGAAGTGACCCACTTTTATAAAGAGAAGTGGGGATCACTTTTGCAATGAAGTTACTTTATAACAAAAAATTTGCATGCAAAATAAATAACTCTAAAATAAAATATTAAATATACTTATAGTGATTCACTTTTATACTTGAAGTGAAATACACTTTATGTTGGAAGATTGGTTGTTGCCATTGATGTCGACCCTAGTCATGGGTTTTGGACTGCAAGATTGATGAAGGTATTTGGACATGAAGGAAAATGCACATGTAGATACAACACCCATGGATGGATAGTATACATCATGTTGTTTCTGGTGGTATGTGGCACGCCACGTGGATCCTCATGGTTGAGGATAAATGAATTTTTGAAGATGACAAAGTGAATTCAAGAAGGAAGTACATGTAGGCCCTAAAGATAATTAAAGAAAAGAAATACAAAATAAGAAAGTGTCAGGTCAGCCCTAATGTTAAAAGGAAGTGACATAAATGGTATAAATAAACATCATTATACATTCATTTTATACAAGTCAAATTTTAGAGGAAATAAGAAGAAAAGAAGGTCGGATTTCGAGGGAGGATGAAGTCTTTTGATGATGTGTTCTAAGCTATGTTATTTTCAGGTCATCTTACCATTTTTTCTATAATTTTTTTTATAGAATGATTCATATGATGAAATCTCTATGGTATTGAGAAGACATATCAAGGTACCTCTGGTAAAAGTTTCAACTCTTGATTTGCTATAATTATGGAGATACACTCTGTGGAAGATAGGGTTTGTGACCAGTCCTGAAGCTAGTCAATAAAAAGGTGTTTCGGGTAAAATAGTCATAACTTATTCATCAAGAATCCAAATGAATTGGGACAAATTTTATTGGAAATAGTACGGACTTCAGTTTCTTGTGTGCGATTTTCGAAATCGGATGTAAATTATTGAGCGTGGGGCATTCTATGCAAGTTCACTCTCCTGAATAGACCAAAATTAAATAAAGTCTACCATTCTTTCTATAACCTCTTTTTGGGGAGGATTCAAAGAGTGAAAATTGGAGGAGTTTCAGAGCATACATTGAGTAATATTATCTATAGGATCAAAGTACTCCAATAATTGAAGAATTGCAGAAATTGAAGAAGTCTCAGGAAGCATTATCAGGTTCTATGTGATGATTGGTTGATGATGATGATTTAATGTAAAGTTTTATTATCTCTCATATATTCTTGGGTGGAAGGAAGGGGCAGGATGGAGTTCAAATCTCTCTTTATATTGGTGGATTTTATCTTCCTCTTGGAGTTTATCCTCCTTTTACATTTGGAAAGGCTGAAGCTACCTTTGGAAGTCATTACTTCCCTTGAACAACTATTGATTATTTCTCATATATTGTGCATGGTGTATTGTGGTGTGTGGTGTAACTCTTATACTATTGTTCATTTCTCATTGGATATAGTTGAATGGTTTTAAGTATAAGTTGAAAAGGTTTAAAATTGTGCCAATCTTGATTCACCCCTTCTGATATCAACAAATTGGTATAAGCCGGAGTTGCCTTCATAGCAGTTTAACCACTTTGGAAGGAAAATAATGAGCAAAGATGGATGACCATGAGAACATTTGAAATAGGATTCAAAAATTTGATGGAAGAAATTATGCACTCTTGAGAAGTGATAGAGTGTGGCTTTCTAACGACTTTGAGAGTAGGCATTTAATTTTCAGTTGTAAATGGCTATGTAATCCCAAATAATGCTCCATGATCCAAATGAGAAGAATCTTATGAGCTGTAATTCACTATATGTATATATATATATATATATGTATGAGTTGAATATATATATATATATATATATATATATATATATATATATATATATATATATATATATATATATATATATATATATATATTATATTTTTACTTTTATATTATATATGCCTATTTTTTTTATGCTTTAGAAATACTTACATTTTTTTTTTTTTCTTGTAAGAATTGTTAGAATTATTAACCGATATGGATTCAATAGTGACTGTAAATTGTTAAATTATTAACCGATATGAATTCAATAGTGAGGGTATAGTGGCTGTAGCAAACGGTTGGGTGCACAACATGCTTTGCCTACATAAACAAAGCAGCATAAACCTAGAGGAAAAGCAGGTCCTAGGATTCTTGGAGTTAACATTGGAAAGCACAAAACAAGTGAAGATACAGTTGCTGACTATATGGTACTATTTTTTTTTTATTCGTTACTTTCAATATGTATAGAATTATACTAATTTCAATTGGGCATATTATTTATATATAGATTTGTGTAAAAATAAAATAAAAATTTCTGTTTGACTTGCAGGTTAGGTGGAGCTGGAGCTTGGCCCTTAAGGCTCTAGATTGTGAACGAGGCTCTGATACCAGGTGTAGAAACCATAAAATACAACTTTTAATTCAATTAACATATATTTCCTTTCTCTATACATAAATCATTCATTCACATCCTACAAGCATAAAAATTCTACTGGAATTCAAATCTATTTACAGCATGAAAAATAACTTAACATAATAAAATTTAATTACCTCTTCCTGATGTTAATTCCTCCATTGACCTGGTTGTCTAGCCTGTTGCTTTGCTACTGCCTGATGCGCTGACCAACTCTGCCCAAACCATGTTTCCTCCCTGCCAGCTAGGAGCAGCCTTTCCAGATTCCTAGCTCCGGGATATCGTAAGGATATCCTAGCCCCCGTGCCCAAAACCCCTAGCAACCCAGTGCCCCCCGTAATGATCCTCCAAGACTGCAGAACTTCACTACATAACCAGAAAATCCAAGCCAAGAAACCATAACTCTCCTCTCTCTCCAAAATGCTTCCTCCCCCAAAATAAAAATCCTCCCCCTCCTCGTAAGGCTCCTCCCGTCATATCCCCCCTCACCGACCCTTTCCTCCTCATTAATTTCCTTATCCCTACATTCATTATCTTATCCTCTTATTTAATGTCTTATCCTATTATTTAATGTTTCTTATCCTAATATTTAATGTTTCTTATGCCCTCCGTATACGTTAATCATTTAATTAAACAAATTAAAATTATTAACCCTTTTAAATTTATTACCCATGTCATTGAATGTGATAGGTAATTAATTAATTAATTAATTAATCAATCAAAATTATAACAATTAATTAATTAATTAATATTATTATGTCAATCTTTGTTTAATAAATACCATGTTAGGACAATTAATTACCTAAATAAATTTTTACTTAATAATCCCTAAGCATATATTCAACTAGGGTTGTTATAGACATTATGGAGAGGAGCGAGGACATATATCGATGAAAGATGTGGTGAATAAGTTGTGACTAAGGGAAAGCGATGGAGGTGAAGTATATGACACTTCATGTAATGATTTAACGTCACAAGTAGCGACAAGTGGAAACATGAATCAACTCCAACAACACACGCATCACATGCTAGTTCACTCAATATGCACATCTAAGAGGGTGGACATACTTCGATCATGAGGAGTGGGACTATGAAAATATTAAGGAAATGTTCCTTGCACTTGAAGACTACGCGTGCCATAGATAGTGAATAGGCCTCAAGAGACGACACGACAAGGACTAACAATCAAGAGTATGAACATGATTTTGGATTAGGTTTTTGTGAGTAGGTAAGACTGAAAAGGACTCAGTATATATCAATCTAAAAAGGTTTAGGGACATGATGAAAATAAAGATGGATCTGACAACCTTGTGTACTTTGGACCTTGAGGTAACTATAAGCTAAGGTAAGTCACTTCCCGATAAGGAAAAGCTTGTCAAGAATTAAGCTCAAGGTTGTGGAAAAGGATCAAGAGATTTCCCCATAGGCCTCTTCAGGAGTGCTCACATCAATGAAGTGGCCCTACAAACTTACTGCTCCAAAAAAAAAGAATGATATCAGTCATGCGCTTAAAAGAAGACTCATCAATACATCATAAATATTATGTTTCCTACCTTTAAGTCAATTTATAAGAGAGTGTTAGTTTCTTCAACAATCAATTGTGGGTGCATATCGATAGGTGTCTTGATACTGTATGTGTCAAGTTTCAACTCAGAAGAAGGATTATTTATTTTGTAATTCATACTTAGAGTATGAAATAGAAGATTAAGATCCACATGCGAAGGTATAAAAGGTGGCGTCATGAAGCACAACATGAAAGAAGTGATATGTATAAACTGAGTTACCCATTCATTAATTCTCCAACTACGAACTCGTTCAAGACATGCAATACAATACCAAACCTTATAGCCACATAACATCATCAAGAACTTCAGAATCAACAAAAGGTCTGAAGATGACATGTCAATTCCATCATACAAAGGTCAATGAAATATAACAGGTCAATAATCATCATGAGGACATTTGAAATCATTATATAAAAAGCATTAATCAACACCCATCAAATATAGTCATCATTCAAGATAAAACCCCCAACTCCTTTTGTTATCACAAAAACTTGTCAAAGTCTTTGAGCCTGTGGTTTCTACTTAAGTCTGCATTTTTGCTTGTTTTTCATTTCATTGGCTACCTAAGAAATATCGGCCCTAAGCTTTTTTGTTTTCTCTAAGGTCGATCACTTCTTTCTTTACCTTTGTTGTTGATCCTTTTGTTTTCCTGAGCCCTCAGCCAGTAATCCAAGTAATTGTTCACAGGCCGCAGTCGTGAGCACCGAGTGCAACACTTAGAGCGATTTGATATGGACTCAAATCAAGCGAGTGAGCAAGATCAAATTTCAACGACAGAGATCCATCAGGCAGAGTGGATCGACAACCATCAGGGGATCAAGACTGTAGAGTTACACGAAGTATAGCGCCAGACAGAGTTTTGAAATCACGAGGTCATCCTAGCCGTTGATCCTGGGAAGATAACATGGTGCATGATCAACATTTCACTTACTCTCATAATGGAGCAGTCAAAGGGTAGAGTCGTGAGGACTCGCAAAGCCCAAAATGTCGATATGATCTGGGCCATCCAATGTAAATGGATGCATGTCATCTAATCAGAGCGATCGAGATTTCGTGATTCGGGGATTTCAGCATGGAACACAACGTGAACTCGCAAAACAAAAAATCCCGAAACGCTTGGGAATTAGGCCCGCGATCACAACCCAATGTCATATGAAAAGTGGGGTCAAAAGGAAGGAAAGCACTTGATTGAGTGACGAGCGACCAAATTTGTTCGAGGAGATGATCATGGTCATCAGATTTAGCGTAGATCCGACCGTCGATCTGAGTAGGGTCATTTCACAGGAATGAGCATAGGGATATTTGAAGTCAAGGGGAGTGAAATGTCCTGAAATGCGAAATCCTGAAATTTCATATGGGATAAGCACGAGGTCATGACTCGAGGTCGTGCGGGCGATGAAAAGGAGCTGCGTGAAAGATCAAAGCTCTTGAGTTGGTCACAGAGAAAGATCTACGTGACCACGAGGCGATAGAATTGACTCAGAGGAGTTGTGAGCTCACCTGGAACATTCATGGGTGTCAGGCCTCATCCTGATCCCAATAAAAGTAGCTAATGAAAATGGGGAAGGTGGTTGAAACCGCATTTCACCACATAAATGGAAATCATGGAAAATCTAGCCATGGAGGATAGACTATCAGCCGAAAGTTCTTCTGTCATGGATTTTCTTGTGAAGCCCATACTGATATGATCTTGTGTCTGACAGAATAATGCAAATGCGGTCTGATAGAGGAATATGCAGACGCGAAGCCTTGAATGCATGACTAGAGCGCACTTCTAAAGGGAGCAAGTTGCTTTGAGGATAAATACTTATTTTTGATATTTTGTTAGGGTCGATGGTAGAGAAAACTCCCTTATTTTAAAGTTTTAATGAAGCTTTTGGTTCTCTGGTTATGCGTTGTAAGCTGAGATTTCTTGTTTAATGATAGTCATCTTTCTTGCTCCCTCTTGTTTCCCTCTGATACTGAAAGAGTTCATGATTCATTGATTCACATGAATTATTGTGACCGTATTATGATACATGTTTGATTATAATTCCTTATAGTTTCTTTGAGATTTGAATTCAAAAAGATCTTGTTTTCAGAACTTTTCCTCATTGGGTTGTTGGAAGACCTGATGTCCTCGGTAGACCTATAAATTTTCTGACCAAATTCTTCCTCCTACTCACCACTATACTACAACTTACTGACTGAAGTTAAACCAACACCCCACCTGCTTGTGCATCCAGTCCAGTTTTCTGATTTAAGATGATATTTTCTTGAGACTATGCCGATTTGACCTTTTATAGCCAACCTGTGACATAAAACACTGATGGGTACTAGGCTTACCTCCGCCACAATCCGGAGGTGAATTTTGGTTCTAACACCTTCAAGGTAGGAAAATAAATAGCATGAGGCTCAAGTAGTAGAGGATTAGCCAATAGGTTTGAAATTTTAGTAGGGGAGGCCTTTCCTTTCGCTTGTAAAAGAAAAAGTAAAGAGGGGTTTTTGCAGCCACAACACTATATAAGTAATTTAGTCAAGGAAAGGTTGATAGAAAATGCATTAAATACATATAGCAAGAGCATTAAGGCAAAGAGACATGTTCACAAAATTGCATCAAGTTACATTGAAACTAATGACGGTGACAATCATATATCTCTCAAAGTAGTCTTAAACAATGTACTAGAAGTGTACAATGTGCAAAGGCACCACATCATTCAACTTGGTGATATCCTTGGTGAAATACAGATATAGATGATGAAGATGAATTCGAAAAACCAACGAAAAACAAAAAAGGAAGGTCGATGATTCTCAAAATCTTCCTGAATAAGATAAATAAATATTGGATATGTATTTAGCACAAAAGGACCGAGTACAAAGGGGATCACTTCCAAACTGATGTGATTTTTCATGTGTTTCAACTTATTGAATTTCATTGCACCTTGCATTGGAAATCTTACAACCACATATGACTACACTAGAAATTGATTTATTAGTTCTCAATTTATGTAATGCAATTACTGATTTGAGTCATAATGACTTGATAGAGTTGTTTATCATATTGGACAAGAATTGGGTAGATTTGTTTTCATTTTTCTTGTTGATCCAATAAAATGCTACTTTTTTATTGAGGCTATCGATATATACTTAAGAAAAAAACAAATATTTTTCTTTTAAAATTGGTGATTTCAAAAAATTCTTACGTAGACCCACTTCCCTCCAAAGGGCTGGGGCTGCTCGACCTCCCGGTGTAGGATCATTTGAAATACTGAGTCGGGGCGACTCCTTGGGTCCCTAAAGGTACCCGAAACTACTCTACCCACACACACAGGTCTTTTTCACAGGTGACCATGGATATGACCATGGGTCTACCTCTTTGTGGTTCGGACTTCAGGGATATCCCGAATCCTTCCCTCAACTTTTATTGAAGCACTTTTCTTCAAGCTTCTGAATCCTCAGCACAAGTCTTATTATATTTGTCTGCCCCACTATTGTTAGGACTTCACAACCTCACGAAACTCTAGGCCTTTTTCCCACAAACCTCTGACCTTCCAATTCCCGAACTTTGTAATACATTTCCACGTTCTCTTATGCGATCAATGGTTAGGATTGAATCACGACTTCAGACTTCGGGACTCTGCTTTGGTCAGGTCCTCTAACTTGTCGAACTCTGAAGTACCGAAACACTACATGACTACCTTCTGTGTAGCTTTACCAGATGTAACGGTCTGGAATCATTCGCCTTCCTCCGAGAACGAATCCCTCATTCAATGAATTTCAGTGATGACTTCAGGAACTTCTTCCCTTGATGATCCCCATCGCTCTCCCTCTTGATCTTTAACTTATTCAAGTTCCTATGAACACTTTCTTCGACACTTAGTCGAACTATCAATCTGTGCACACCTTGCAACATATTTTCGTCCACAATTCAAATTCTCCGTGTGGATGAGTTCACACTCCTTGCAACTGTTATCCAACTACTTCTGTCTCTCATGATTGAAATCAAGCTACTCCTCCTGAGATTTCCAGTCTAAAAACTCTTTCACACACTCCTTATGGACGTTAATGCACTCCTTGCACACATACAAGTTTCACTATCTCTTCTAAGTTTCGAGTCAAAATAGACTCAGTCACGCACTCCTTGCGGAAACTATGCAGACCTTGCACTCACTCAAAGAAAAGAAACAATTGAAACTTATCTATCCCTCACAGTGACTCATACATTCAACAAAGAAAATGCAGTCATGGATTTAAGAACAAGAAATAACAATGAATTCAAAAATAAGAGAGAGTCTACCATTCATTCAGACAGATAGAAACATAACAACACACATTTGGGACAATTCTCCTCTGTTATATTCATCCAAATGAAACTTACATACATTCATACAAAAGATCTATGTATCTCCCCGTTCTTAGCTCACAATGACAATCTACACATTAGATTCAACAAGGACTTATTAACTCTCTTCTATCAGCAACAACTTCTCCACAACAATCAACAACCACTACTGGGCAATATTACAAAGATGTATACAGAAGGGGTGCTCTTCGAGCCATTCCCTCCAACTACTCTACGCTATCTTATCGGAATTAAATGCAATCAACTACTTTGCATCTATTGCAATCAATATTGAATCAGACAGATAAGAGTGCAAGCTCCAGATCTGTACTGCAATCTGATTCATAAAACAAAATACATTCCCCATCGATCTCATGTGATGGGTCAGCCTTCGATCATTAAATATGTTCATAACTCAATTTTTTTTGCCTAATATTTCATTAATACACTGATCTTTGAAATTCAAAATATTTCAAAATATGCGCTAGTGTGCCCAGTTGTCTTCCACGCTTGTGCTTTGTTGGCGATGCTCCTACATCAAATTCAAAAATAAAAACACATATGACAAAGTAGATACCATCATGATGTTGCATGGGCTATATCTGCAAGAAAAAATAAGAAGAAATTGATACAAGTCAAACCATCAATATGATATATAACCAAAATGAAGATAAAGAAAATAAAAATCATCTACCTTCTTTTGAGGAAGTTGGTATTTCAGGGAGGAAGAAACATCCATTTTAAATGAAAGAAAGTTTTCAATTTGGAATAATATTTTTTCAAATTTTGTAAATCAAGGTGGAATGATGTTCTCCTTTTATGCTCGAAGCAGTCTTATGCAATGCATGGGAAAAAGTGTAGATTGACAAGCGTTGTTGAGAACATGTACATCAAGAGAAATATATGAAGCTATATTATCAAACAGTTATCAACAAGTGAAATATTATATTTCAATTCTTATTTTCTAATTAGCAGATATTTGAGGTCTAAATGAGACTTTTAATGAAATTAATAAAATAAGAAAATTAGAAGTTAGGAATTTTGGAGGGAAAGTAGACAAAGATGCAAAATTAAATTGTGCATCCAACAGGTACCCACACATGATACTTTTTGTAAACCCACGAGAAGATAAAATGAAAATATGTGGAAAAGAAATTTGTTTTCATTTTCTCCCTCAACCACAATTCATCCATGTCATTGACACAATCGTTGTAAATCGTATTGGTTGAAATTAATATTTTCTTTATTCAGAAAATTTGTTTAGGAAGCTCATTTTAAACCTAAATTTTTTCCTTGATATTCAACTTTCTCCTTGTAGTAGATTTATTTCTACACTTTAATTTATGCAATTTGAAACACACATATAAACAAAAATCATAAACCCTTATTCATATAGGATCTTATCCTAGTGGACCTTTGTGTGTTAACAAGGGTCAAAATTTCTTATCACTTGTAGGTCAAGGAATGTGCATGGATTATAAAAGCATGCATTTTATTTAAATCCATAAGCATTTTTTGAACACTTATTTGGAAAATATCATTGTGGTGGCATTTATAGTGTTTAGTGTTGATGATTACAGCTGCCTGAGACATCCTCCAGGACAAAGAGTGATTTAGTCGACCTAAGAGAGAGCCCTTGAGAAAAAAATTTTAAATAGAAAAAATTAATAATAATTAATAATATATGTAAATTTTAAAAATGTATATATATAGATAGATATTTCTTGAATTCTCCGTTGCTAATTTTCGGATCATTAATATTAATCTTTTTTATACCATATTATTGGTAATAACCCAAAAATGAAAATGTGTTATAAACAATAGACCGAAGATTTGCAAAGATGTGACTTAATTAATACTAAGTTTAAGTGATTGGATCTATTTTAAATAAAAGGATTGCTCAGAACTTTTTATCACGATTATATGATAGAGGGCGGTTTGCACCAGATTCAGGAACACTGTTCAATAAACTAATTAATGTAATTAATTTGCACTATTTAAATTAAAATATTGAATATAAGTTTGCTCAAAACTTGCACTCTACAAATACAAAGCATAAACATGCACAAAAAACCCATATAATACAAGCATATATCATTTTTAGTGATTTGAACCACACCAATATTTATCATTCAAAAGACCTATTTGTTTTATAGAGGTTGATAGCTTTTATCATGTAGTCTTTTCAGAAGCCGTGAAGATATAATAGGTTGTCATGATTTTACAAATAATTGACTATATTATGAATGCTTTAAAAGGATTAAGAACATATTATTTTGAATGTTTTAAAATATAAAAGAAGGAACCCTTTAAAATATAAAGGGTATAATTTGGAAAAATAATATTTTATTATAATTTTTATATTAAATATAGTATATAATAATTATATTTTTATTCATTTAAGTAAATAGTTGAAAATATTTTTATTAGAGAGATTAAATTATAATTGGAGTAGTATTTAGTTTCATGTATGGGAATAAGATTAAATAATATCTTAGGGATGATCACAAGCATATTGGCTTTCTTGCAAATATCATATAGGCTGAAACTCTTTTTGACCTTAGAGTAAGACCTAAAATTATGTCTAATTGGCTAAGAGCTCATCTTTCTATGTTTGAGGAATCAAGTCTACCTTCTTATAGACCATTAACAACTTACCATCTTATAGACCATTAACAACTTTTAAAGTGGAGTGGTTTTTTTTAATGGTGATTAGTGAATAATAACCACTAACATCTATCCTCATTGCCAATTAACAATAGAATTATGATAAGTTTTGTTAATTTGAGAGTGTAGGTTTTCACATTAGTCATAATGCTCAAGAGGGAAAGATATCTAAAATTGGTTTTATTTGGCTAAGGCTCAAGATGGAAAGGCATCTTGTAGGAGTGAAATTCTAACCCTTTATGGACCACCTGTGAGTTATTCTAAGTAACATGGTTTGTTTTTCTTGAATAAGAATAATGAGTTGGCTTGCATTAACTTATGGTTATCCCCAATACTGATTGACAAGTGAGTTATGATAGTGTTCCACATATCCTAAAAATTATAATTATTCAAAACTTATAATTTTATAAATATTCAAAATATATAGCTTTTTATTTTTTAACCAAAAATTATAATTATTCAAAACTTATAATTTTATAAATATTGAAAATATATAGCTTTTTATTTTTTTAATGGTTGAAAATGATAAAAACCATTTACAATTATATGGAATTTTAATTTTAAAAGATTTGGTCGACATTTTTTTAATGAAAATCTTCCACCAGGTAAGTGTTCAAACTATGGAATTGAACCAAAACCCTATAGTTTCATCTTGAAGCAAAAATACCAGCTTATTGACTTAATTTAAAAATTGAACCCCACGTGTAACAGAATAAAAGTTAAGTGGACTTTTCCACTTAAAAATTATATTCTCTATGGACTTTCGTTACAAGTAACGCAGGTTGGGCAACGACATCATAGTGAGGAAATTGGTTGGCCCTTTACGTCACGGCAGAAAGTATGTAGGGTTAAAATAACGATGAAGGCTATCCACCATGCAGCAGCTTAATCATTGGGAAGCCGCTGCATGGTGTATTAATTGAGCTACTGCATGCTCATCCGATGCCATATACTATGTACCGTAAAACTCTGATCCCGTATTTTATTTCATGACGTGTTCATACATGACATGCATGGCATGATATTCTGTCATCCAGTGATTACATGACATGCATGGCATGATATTCTGTCATCCAGTGATTCCACCTCCTCCGTCAGCGATCAAGTTGACATGGACGTTTTACATCTAAACCATTAACGCTGCCGGTACCTTCCTGAACCATTCCGCATCCATTTAAATTTGAAATTTAAACTAGGCGCGTTTCAATTCAAAATTCAAAATTTAAACTAGGCACGCTTCATTTGAAAGACAAACGCAGGTTACCTCACGGGAATAGAAATCAAGAATGCTCTGCACTTCAGAGCCAAGCAGCGCCCAAAAGCTTCTCGTCAAAATTCACCAAATTTAACGTTTACAGACTTTTCGACATGGAATAATCAGTCTTTAACTCTAGTTAAAATAAAACGAAATGATCGGGTCCAACTCTATAAATAAGGAGCTGTGTTTGCTCCCAAACTGAAGAATTCGTGTTTTGGCTAGTTTTAGAGATGGTTGCCCTCTCAAGTGATGACTACAATGTAAAAATAGTTAGCAAGGAGGTTCTAGTTAATGCTCTTCCTGTCCAAGAGCATCGGCTTACCCTGTCCAATTTGGATCTGACAATTCCTCCTGTTTCGGTGAGCGTTTTCTTATGTTATAAGAAGCCC
>SNQJ01S0066285.1:62598-73633 GCA_010110895.2 Picea sitchensis | reverse complement strand
TGCCTAAAAGACTCCATTTTTCCCTAAAATAACTGATCTAAGCCTTACAATTGAGTGATTGACAAAAACCATTGTCAAAACCTTTACCTTAAGCTCTCTACTAACTACTCCTAACCTTAGAATAGTCTAATCTACTAACCTTTTTGTTGCTGTTACTAAAGTAAGATACAACCATCTATTGTAGGACTAAAAACACCTAAAAAGAATTTGAGAAAGTTGATAAATACACCACCTTATTTGCTTCTGACAAATGCTAGTACTTTGGTATTGATGAGTAATTATTCTTGGTCATTTTGAAGCCATTTTAAGGCATTTATTATGAAGCTATTGTATTATAAACATTGCTGCTACAAAATTCTGTTTGCTTCATAATATATCAACACTTTTCTTTTATTGATAAAGTCCATGGTTTTAGGAAGTACTAACAACAATTTGTACTTGAAAAATATATCTTTTCTTATTGATTTGTTCTGGCAAGGTACGTCTTAATACTTCACTACTTCATTGGTTAAAACCCTGAGACTTTCTGATCAGTGTGACTTGTGAGAGGGGATATTTTCATAGATACTTTAACCTTTTCATTCTCAAACCCCCAGGTCATCGGGGGCGTCTCCTTTGGGCCATCAAACCTAAATATAAAGAGGTATCCTGTTGAGGTGATAGTGATAGGATAACCTCATGTTACGCCAATTTGCCTCCCTTAGCCTTTCCCTTTGGGACAAGTACAAAGTGTGCGATAACAAAAAAAATTGTGGAACAAAAAGTACCCTTAGAGCAGATTCAACCATTTATATACAACATCCTCATCTATCAGTCCTTCAAATGATAAAATATAAAAATTTACTTATACCTTGAAGGGGGTTACATGTCCGCTTGATGAAAATCCGTCTCCTGTGGGCAGTCGCCGAAGGATCTGTGCAAAGTTGTCCATCATTTCATTCCTTTATCGCGCAAGGGTTTCCTCGAGCAACATTTAAAAATGATCTCTTGCTCCATCACATTTCTTCTCGCCCCCCATGGGTTGCTATCGGGCTTGGTGCGACCGATTTTGCAAAGGATCGACTGGTTCGAGTCCCAACTTCTTGTAACCATATCTTGTCGGGGACATGCATGAAGAAAAATAAATGAAGGGCAGACTGCTCTGATACCACTGATCCAGATTTATGAGCGGAACATAATGAATAACAGACTGAGTACAATAACACAAAGATACAAATAAAAACAACATATATCCAGTGAACAATAAATTCTATTGAATAAACAAAATATGCTGAAGCTGTAAAACTGCAGAACTGAAAACAACTTGCTCGAATGGTGGTAGCTATCTATGAGAAGAGATGTGGCTTCTATGTGCTTCTGTCTAAGCAGTATGATTACAATGAGGCTCCAAAGGCCTTTTAACATTACTCGTGAATTCCAAAACCCTAGACATCCAAAAACCTAACCATAGGAGATGAAACACCAAAAGTTATGTGGGCCCCTATGGGTAAGTTGGTACCCAACTTTCCGCGGTCATAAATTTTTCATACGACCTCCGTTTTAGGCGCGTGATAGCCCGTTGGAAAGTTATTTTAGAGAACTACACATTAAGACAATAAAATCTAACTTTGTTGACATTTTTACTGTGGCCAACCAAAAAAACACTGTTTAGGGACCCAAAATGGCCCTGGAAGTACAAAAAGATGTACTGGCATGAAAACTTCCAAAATAAGCCAGTTGGATTACGTGGAAAGGCACCAATCTCCACCTGGAAGTTGTTCATGGATTCATACAACCCTGGAAGTGTAGAACCTACAATTACAAAGAATTACAAAAGAATGTGTTGAACTGAAAACTATCAAGAAGAGCTGTCAAGAGGATCTAATTGGAATAGGTGGGTGGCTACCAATATCCACATGGATCAATTTTATTGACCAAATATTATATTTTTGTGATATAGTTATGCTATGGGAAAATCCCCCCTAAACTGGGTCTAAGGAATAGGTAGAGTGATAACTCCGTTAAAATACTGACTTATATCTAATCTACCCCAAAACAATCTAGACTAAGTGATAAGAGAGAGGGAAGAGAAGGTTAAAAACACCTTGAATCCTTACGGTTGATGTACACCTCTTCCACTTGCTGTTGCCTCTTAGATCACAGATATCCTCCCAAAGCTGATTTGCAATAGATTAAGAATACAACACAACAACATATACAATCTCTAGTAATCACTTAAAATCCTAAATATAGATGTAAATGATCAAATAAACAAGAACATGTACACATAAAGTTTTGGGACAAAGATAATCTCTTTTATTCATATAGAAGATGAAAGGTTACAACTTTTTCTTGCAGACACCACTCTACGAACCAAGTCCGGGCTCCTATATCATGGCTCCAAGTGCAAAAATCCCACATATAATTCTCACAACCAACATGCCATCAAGGGAAGAAGGAAGGGTTGCATAGGGAGAATGGATGGAAGGGAAAGTGGAGGATAAAAATCAGAGTAAGATGGAAAACTTGGGCAATGAGAGGGAAAGGATATTGGCATAGTTTTATTATGCTCTTGTTCATATGTCTAAATGAATCCCCTAAACCTATTTTTATATGAGAAAAAGATGGTTATTTAGTTTGGGGATGGGCTACAAGGGGTATAATGGTTAGGAAACCCTCTATATCCCGCAAACTCCGTCGAAATACGTGCAATTTTATATTTTTTGCATTTTTTGGAGGTAAACACGAGCCAACTAGCATGCAACAAGCGTATGTATGCAATAAAACTTGCATGAAACACACATATGTACGGAGGCTAATAGTGCAACATAACATGTACATTATCCAAAAAAATGTTTTTTAGAAGGAAACCTCAATAGTATGCTTGGAAAAGGATTAAAATGGATTGACCAATGTCTTGGATGCATAGATGTGGAATTTTTGGACTATAACAGATGCCCCCTAATGTGTGAAGTGAGAAAAGAAATTGATGGCCGAAACACATTATAACATCTTTATACAATGGAAAGGCATGAAGTCGAGTGAGACCAAGACAAGTATTCATGAGCGTGTCATCTGCAAGATAATGATAATATCTCCGAGGCAGACATACCCATGCTTGGGATAAATTAAGCATGGCTTCCAATCAAGTACACTGTAGATCCATGTCACATATACAGTAATCATGGCTACATGACTAATGTGTATGCCAATATAAATTGTAGCCGCGAACAATACACAACAAATCTACATCTCAAAATCATCAAAAGATATACAATGTCATAGAAATGTTTAGGAGGCATCAATGCCTGTGGCTGGAGATGATAACTTCATAGCTCAAGCAACAACTTCAAAATATTCAAAAATCAGGTAGGAGTACAATATGAGTGTAAAAATCACTACTATGAGGTATTCAACATGGCGTCGTGGAAAGAATGGAAAACCTCCATCATCAGGCATATAACTTCATTGATTCTGAATCAGAACTTGATTGGATTCTCGTGATGGACGACTCATGAAAGTTAAGAGACCAACTACAGAATGACCGAATCATGTTGGAAACACTTCCCTTGGACAAAATCATGAAAAAATGATGAGACTCATGCAACATATTATTGATATAACTCTGTGACACATGAGGCATAAAAAACTTTCCACATGTTTAGAAGAGTAACCAAACGGAGAATGACACAACTTTATGTAACGAGAACAAATTCCTAAGGTCATACTAGATCCCAATGCTTGTAGAACAAATGAAATGATGTGCTTTGTCTAAGGGCAACTTATCTTGTTGCCGATAAAAGAGAATGTATATCCCATCCCCTCTTTTTGGAATATTTTATTTTTTTGTCTTTTTCAAATTGTTAACGAGCTTGAAAAAGAATAAAATAATGATACATTACAAAGGAGGAATGAGTGTCACAGGAAAGAAAACTAGTTCCAAGCACATGGAACATACTGATGCTCAGTGCAAAGGAAGACGTGCAGGATCATGACAATCGTGCAAATTCTTGCATGGGTGAAGGTGTCAGATCACAAGGGAAAGAAGCGCTACTAGGATTGCACCTAAGGAATGCTCTAAAGGTTCAGTAATAGCAACATGAAGCCAACATTAGTCCAAAGACACAATGATGAGACATGCGATGCGATAGCAACATGACACAACAATACTCCCATGTGAAGTTTTACGAGCCCAAAGAAGGTAAGATCGACGATTTTTCACATTTAGAGAGTCTGAAAAATTCTAAAAGAAGACTCCGAAGTGATATTTTTCGTAAAGTTAGTATCTAGGGTCCGAAAAATAATAAAATCATACCAAGGAGAACTCTTTTGGTCACTAGGGCCAAAGTATTCCTTTTTCGTGATTAGTCCAGTTGGTCCAGAAAAGGGTTAAACTTATACCGAAAGGAAGCCTCTTCAAAACCATTTTAACGAGTGTGACAGAGACAAGACCACTTGACTATGTTTTCAATTTTAAGGAGTCTGAAAAGAGATTAACTATGGACTCACCACATTTTTCGTAATTTAGTCTCCTGAGCCCAAAAAAGTATAAAACATAAATTAGGAGAACTCTCCAAACGAGACATGTCTCCCGAGGCGTACCTTTTTCTTGGGTAATCTATTGGCCAGAAAAATGGTTAAACTTATGCCAAATAGATATTCCTTCTGAGTGAAATAATGAGTGTGAAAGGAAGAAGGCCACTCAACAATATTTCATATTTAAGGAGTATGAAAAGAGCTTAACTATGAACTCTAAGGGGTTTCCTTTTTCGTAGATAATCTCCAAGGCCTGAAAAAGAGATAAACAAAAACCAGGGAGAATGGTCATTTTTCGCAAATTTAGTCCCGTAGGCCCGAAAAAGGGTTAAAATTACACCTAGGAATACTCTCCTAGTGAACCGTAGCTCCAAGGACGTACCTTTTTCATAAAAATAGCCATCCGGACCAAAAAAGGGTTAAACTATTGCTGGAGAGATTTGCCTTCAAATTTTAGTTTGATGAGCATGAAGGGAAACAAGATTGCTCAACAATATTTTCAATTTTAGAGAGTCTGGAAAGGGCTTAAAGAAGACTCCAGGGGGGCTCCTTTTCTTAATTAATCTGAACGAGACAAAAAAGGATAAATAATTTCTCGTTAGATGCCACTTTCGAAGTTTAAGCGAGATTGAAAGACAACAAACCATGCTCTTAGGGAGTCCCTCGGGAATAGGCTAGAAAAATATGAAGAAGAATGAGGCTTCAACACATAGTCATGGCGTGACTAAAAGGAATCCCAAGCCTATGGAAAACTCATAACCTGGATGCCAAAATACAACAAAGGATCTACCTAGGGAATCCATGTAGAGGAAGGCTCTACCACCTAACTACGACACTTCTAAAGTAGCATAGAAAGTTTAGTGTCGCACTTCGATGGGATCGATCCTATGGAAAAGCGGAAAAAGTCAACAAAATGCAAGATGCGAGGTGATGAGAACCTAACCTACATGCAAGTGTTGAAAAATACAACCTCATCACATAATGATGTGAGTGTAACCCATCTCATAGAAACACCAAACCAAAAGAAAAAGTTCATAAGAACAACCTAAAGATCTCCCAAAAAGAAACCCAAGCACCCACCAAGCCAAGAAATGGGAAAAAGATGACCAAACTAGGGAAAAAAGAGCCAAAAAAGTCTAAAAATATGGGTAGACAACTCATTTTAACCATTGCAAATTGGAAAATAGCCAATAAGTGAAAAATCCCTCTTCCTTAAAACACAAATTCAAGGAGCTACGATGGACGAAAAGACTTCAAATTTGAACCAAGTAAGTACACATGACATCCTCCATCATTTGCATTCATCAGTTTTTACTTTCATTTTTGTTTAGAGGGTGAGTGCCCTAAAAAATAAGCCGGGTTTGCATGTACGTAGGCTATCCAATATACGCGTGCTGAGAAAAACTTAACACACATATATACGCGACTTTCATAAAAACAACCTATGCAAATCTCTTAAAGTATTCATAAATTTGAAAAAAAGGCACTAACCTCAAACTTTTCCATGCAACAGGATATATGTTCATTGGCGAGAAAAACAACATGAGGAGTTAGATATATTGGTTGAAGAGGATATAGGGGATATTTCCATGCTAAAGCAGTGTGGAATGTTGAAGTTTTTCAATGCCCATTCATGAGGGCACAACCTAGGCTATTGAATCATTTGATAGAGTACTGACACCCGGAGGTAGATGCCTTCATGCTAGAGGGCCAATCATTGAATCCTGCTACCGAGGATATATACTTTTTGACCGAACTCTCCAGGATGGGGGAACCGGTTAACTTGAGGAATTTTCCTCCAGGATTGCACAACATAGATGACTATATTGACATGTATTGCGAGGCTGGCACTTAGAAGGTAGGATCTCAAGTGCCAATTCATAAGATATCAGGCGTCAACCTCTAGATAGTGTTGTATATGATTGGACAGATCATAGGATCCGTAGCACTTCACCAGGCCTCACGTGCATAGATGCATTGTGAAACTTAGTGCTTACATGCCACTATATTTGACTGGAGCACCAAAATCCTAACTTGTATGAAGAAACAACTGAACCACTACAGGAGAAGAACAAATAAGAACTTTGGGTTTGGGACCGTATTGTGCATATTCATTTTCGAGAGAGTGCCAGGCCTTATCCCACGAGAGACAGTACGAGGACATATTGCCTCCTTGCCTGCACTATGCAGATGGGTGACATTGATGCCTCGACAGGGAGTAGGGAGAGTGCAGGAGGCATTCGATGACAATTTTTTTGATTGGTGAGCTCGTCAAATTCCTGCGATCGAAGACTACCCCTATGCAGGGATCAGTTTTCTGAGGGATCCTGGTGTGCCTGTGCCCCCTAGAGAGGAGTGCGGAGAGATAAGAACACATCATTATTTATATTTTAAAGTTATTTCATTTTTAGTTTTTAAATATTATTCTTTTTATGGTAACATCAAAGTACTAACTTAGTAACATTTTATATACAGACGTGGGACCAGTACGGCCAACTACTTCACAAGGACCAGGCGTCATCCTCAAGAGGATGTCAGACCAGCAACAACAACAACGATAGGGCCACTAGCTGGAGATGTCAAGAAAGTATTGAGACGAGTGGAGAGGAACCTGAAAACTCTCACTCATCCAGTGCCGATGGCAAAGATTGAGTACATACCCTTGGCCATGCAACCACATGTGGTATGAGTAACCAAGACTTGGGTTCTGTGATTCCTACGTATTAGGAATGCCGTAGTACATTACATTAGGCCCAATAGGCCTAGACCATAGTTAGCACTGTACTTTATATGTGCCAAGGGCACTCTTTTTGTACTCTCTTATGTATTGTGGGCTATTTATATCGGCTCTATTTGAGGCTTTATGGACCACATTTTGTACTTATGACATTATTTTTGGACATATTATTATATATATACATCTTTCTTCATTATGGAGTAAACATTTGGTACAAATGCATTTACATATGTGTGTATGTGTGTGATTTTACTTTTATGTGTGTGCAATATGTCAATCTAATACATGATTAGCCAATGCATTAGTTAGTTGATTAAATCTCATAGGAACATGAATACAAGTAATATAATCAAAATAGCATTCTAAGAGATGTACCCTAAGGAATCGTCGATGAAGGGCGGGATTGTAGATGCGGTACAATCCATTTAATTGAGACACAACTAGTTGAGCATCAAGATAAACCTGAAGGTGAGAAATTCCATGTGACAATGCATCATGTAGTAATTCTATTACGTCACTGTACTCAACAACATTATTGGTTGATTCACCTAGAAAAATACCTCCATAAGATACCAACTGATCAGTGGGCATGAAGATCACCCAAGCTACAGAAGAAAGCCTCCGACTGTGTCGGCTAGCACCTTCCGTGAACCCAACATAAACCTCAAATTAACTTTACATCTGCCACAGTGAAGAAACACAATAAACTACACGTCCATAGGAAACAAATACACAAAATTGTATAAATAAAACTATACATTATATACAATAAGTCACACTTAGGTGACTGACCTAAGCGTAATATTTCTTAAGGTAGAGCCCATTTCTAGGCTCAGACAAAGCATTACCTTTGAAATAAACCAGTTGATAAGCACCTTTTTCTAAGACTTTCTTAATAATGAACGATCAGAATCACATGGGTTTGAATTTGACTTACCCCAAGGGATATTTATCTTGGTCATAGACCAATACAATATCACCTTCGAAGAAAACTCTAGAGCAGATGAACCGATCATACTAACACTCGACACACTATTTGTGAGCCTCGTTGGCTAAGGCTGCACTTCGACGCTGCTCAAGATATAGGATATGCTCTTCAAGTGGAGTTGTGTTGGGCAGTAATTCCACTTCCAACTTAAGAGAGGGAATTTGACATTCTATGGGAAAGACTGCCTCCAACTCGTGGAAAGGAGAAAATCTGGTAGCAGTCTTGATCAAGGTTCGATATGCCCAAAGTGCCGAGTACAACATCAAATGCCAATTCGACTTGGATGAATTTATCGTCCATTGGAGAATAGTCTTGAGAGACTTATTGACAACCTCCACTTAACCATTCGCCTGTGAATAGCAAGGTGAAAAATGTTCTTTCTTAAACCCAATTTTTGATGTTAACTTGGTCATCATGTTATTCTTATTCTAGAAGACTACTGTGGTCTGTGGCAATCTTCTTTGTAAAATGAAAAGCGCAACCATTTCTCCATCATTAATAAATGTTAGCATGGCCTCGACCCACTTAGTGAAGTAGTCTACTGCCACGATGATGTAACGATGCCCCCTAGCTGAATCTGGGTGGCATGTACTGATGTATGCATTGCGTGTGTCCAAAATATATCTGTCAATTTGGAATCCATTAGCATTGTTCGAGCCATTTCCTGTACTATCCTCTTCTTTCTTTCAACAACTCCATTTTGTTGAGGTGTCCTAGCAACAAAGAATTGCCTTTTTATTCCATGACTGCTGCAGTAGTCCATAAATTCCTTTGAAGTAAACTCTCCTCCATTATCAGAACTCAAGCAATTGATTTTTGAATCCATTTCATTTTCAACCATTTCCTTTTATATCTTGAAGTTTTCAAAAGCTTCTGACTTATTTTTGAGAAAGAAAACTGCATTCATTCCTGTATAATCATCAACTAATAACATAAAGTATTTCTCACCTTTTAAACCCTTTGTTGTAGTTGGTCCAATTAGACCAGCATGCACAATTTCTAGTGGTCTTTTCGTTGAATATTCATTTTCTTTGAACCTGTTCTTTGTTTTCTTTCCTTGTTGAAAATGCTTGCATAAAGTGTTGGTTGGTTTCGTGATCCAGGGAATTTCTCTGTCTGCTTCTCTTCTGCTGATTTTGACAAGGTTATCAAAATGTATGTGACCTATTCTTTTGTGCCATAGCCAACTTTCATCTTCCTTTCCTAGAAAACACTTTTCATTTCCAATTTCACTTAATACATATATGTTGCTTGCAGTTCTCGCAGTTGTAGCAATCAATTTTTCCGAGCCTTCTTTTCTTATCTCGCACTTTTGTGAATTGAAAGTAACTTTATGAACTTGGTCACACATTTGACTCACACTTAGAAGATTATGTTTCATATATTCTACTAGTAGAACATTTTCTGCCTTGGTATTCTTGTTCCCAATTGAATGTGCCTTTTCCAATGATTTTAGCTGAATCATCATTTTCGAAGGAGATTGATCCATCTCTTTCCTTTCGTAATGTACGAAACTTGTCTCTATCACCTGTCATGTGTTTTGAACAACCATTATCAACATACCAACCACGTTTCTTCTGCTTAGCTTGTAGAACGACTGTGCATTCTTCATTGCTATACTGATCTTCCTTTCTTATCCATTTCCTTTTCTGAGGTTCCCATCTCTGACTGTTGTTATTATTTTGTGGTTCTCTAGGAGGGACTGTCATTCTGCAATCTTTGGCCATGTGTTCAAAATTAGTACGTTTGTAAGATTCCACTTCAGTTCTCAAAGATTCAAACCTGTTGTAACTTCTTCTCTATGTTTCACCAGGCCTTCTTGGATAATCCCTTTGTGTATGACTTTCAAAGTTGTTTGTGTTCCTGTTGTTAGCTCTGCAATTCATAGCTTTATGTCCAAAATTATTACATGCATAAAATAAACCATAAAATATAGTTTGATACCTGGGAGTTGAAGATCTTCTGAAAGGAGGTACTCTTATAAATTCTTCTTCTTCCTAAGGCCTATATGTCGGTTGTTGATTCTGAAATCTGAATCTTCTCGGTGGAGGACTGTCCCTGTAATATTCCTTGTAGATCTTCCTATCCCCCTCGATTGTTTCTATATAGCATTTTGGATATGTTTCTTGCTCTATTTTTTGGGAGCTTGATCCTTTTTCTGTCTGATTGTATCCAAGTCTAGACTTGTCATGATGAGATTTTTGACTGTTGATAATGTCATCCAAAACTTTTGAGTTTTTCTGCATATTTTTCTTTTGAATATCCTTTCTTAATGTGACAATCTTTGCTTCTAAATTTCCAATGATCTTGTCTTTTTATTCTATCTCTTCTTTGGGTTCTTCTTCAATTCTTTTATCTTCTTCTATTTGAACCTTCAAATTTGTGATCATTTGTTCTAGTTCTTGAGTGTCTTCTTTTTTGTCTAGTTCTTCTTGTTGTTTCTTGTTTTTCTTCTTTTCTCTTTTGATAACTTCTATGACACACATTAATTCCTCTCGGTAGTCAATTTCTGCCTCTTCAATTTCTTCTTCAACTTCTTCATATTCTTTTTCATCTTCTTTATATTCTTCTTCAGAGGCTTCTTTATTAGAGTCTTCTACTGCCATGAATAGAACTCTTTCTGTCTCATTATCACTGACTTCATTTTCATCTGATGATGAGATGTCTTCTTTGGTACTTAAGATTTTCTTGAAAACTTTCTTTGTGGTTCTTTTGCCTTTATATGTATGTTTTCCTTTTGAGTAACCTTCATCATTTCTCTTTTTCTTATAAGGAAATTTGTTAGAAAAATGACC